>QLSR01000109.1:0-34420 GCA_031780015.1 Citrullus colocynthis | reverse complement strand
GTTTCTTTTTTTTTTTTTTTTAAAAAAAATGTATTTTTGGAAAGTTTTCTTGGGCCGGATACTCTATAAATTTGGGGGTTTCCAACAGCCCTAATAATCAATCAAAGCACAAAATTACAGACTAAAAGAGTCATAAGAAGGAGAGAATTGAGTGAAAGTTCATAAAAGAGTTCAAAGATGAGTTAGTTGCAAGGAAGAGGAAAAGAGTTCAAGAGAGTCGTGGTGCTGTTCGAGTTTCGACGTGAGAGCCAAGGAGATTGTGACGGTGCTACCTCAATCAAGAGCCTCTTTTCAGTAGAGTTTCCTTTTCTTTACACTCTTTCTCTGTTTATATTGTTTGAACATGTTGCTTCAAGCTATGAGTGGCTAAACTCTTTAGTTTTAGGGTTTTGATGAATTGTTTATGAATTCAGGTTGATATTGTAAACTTTTATGATTTTGTTGGAATGATTATGCTTTTCATTGTTATTGTGTTTAATTCTTGTGGATTGACTATCTTCACATGTTAAGTTAGATGTATGATTGAGAGATTGTATATTTAACTTGATCTATAACAATGAATTGTAACATCTATCACGAGAGTAGTTAGGTTGACAATAAAAGTTGTTAAAGACTATTCTTAATGCCATGTAATTTGTATTGGTTTCAAGAGATTAGTAATCAATCTAGTTGCATGAGAAAGGATTGTTTTTTAGAGAAAATAACTTGGAATTATGTTTCTAGACTTAGGCACATGAATTACAATAAAATCCATAAATTCTATAATATTGCATGATGAAATAAACAATGATTTATTACCCTGGAACTCTCTTTGGCTCTTGTGTATTACTTTCTTTATTTAGTTTGTATTTTCCATAATTCATAAATTCAATTCCAATCCTCAAATAAAATTGATTCAACTCTAGAATAGCTAAGTAACTTTAACCTTCGAAATTGGATATCCAGCGGAACGATATTCAGACTTTACCGTCTTATATTATTACTTGACCCGTACACTTGCGGTTAACACTTAAAGTGGCGCAATCACGCTGTGCTTGGGACAGCATCATGGCGCTCCTAAGCAGTGCCTCGGCACTTAGCTATGTTCTCTAGCAGAAGCTCTTAGGAAAAAGTGCCGCAACAACGCCTGGGCAACGCCACTGCACTATGACTTCCAGGACATTTTGGTCATTTTAGAGTTCTCTTTCCCGATTGATGCAATGGAACTTCCTTTTGGTCCGTTTTAGCTCCAATTTATTGCTAACGCCCCGCTCTATTTGTTAAGTGCTCGAAACTTACAAAATAACATAATTGACACATTAAATAGCTGAGGAAGATAACAACCTAATTCTTGATCGTCCTCGAGAGAGGTAGAATAATGCACACAATCACACAAATTTATGCTCACTCAATCATGCAAGGTTCGTTACTCAAGTCTCAACAGTTAACTAGGATCCAACTTGCATTTACAATGGGATCAACTCATAATCAATCAATGAAGCACAATTTAAAACTAATTCTAGACTAATTCATGCAAGGGTGAGTTCAAAGGCCTTCTAATTAAGTCTCTAGCACCTTAGAATGACATTAAATTGCTCTCAATTTGTTTTCCCCCAATGGTGGCTCATGCACTAATCATCAAGTTTCAAAACAAATCAAAGTAGTAATATTTCAATGGAGGTGCCTGAACTTAAACTATAGGGCCCTAACTTGCATTTATTTTACCTAACGGCATTAACTTTCACATATTTTGTAACACCCTCAACCTAGATATTTATTTATATCTATACCTTTATCTAGGAGTGAGTGTTATTTAATCTGTATTCTGCTAAACATCGTTATATATACATTTTAAATCATAACTAGCCAACAAAATGGTTAACCTTTACAATAGTTATGCAAATGTTCCTAATGAGGTAGCATCAAAAGTAAAAGTTAAAGGACTTTGTATAAGGTTTACATATATACCAGGTAATCTACCTACAAGTATGAACAACTTTTACATGGGAGTGGAGTTTACAAAGTTCACTTAAAACAAAATTCTAGTTTAGCTCAGACAAATCTGGAGGGTAAGCTAGGTATCTCGATCACGCTTGCTACCTGGAAGGAAAACAACAGAAAAACATTATGAGCTACAATGCTCAGTGAGTGACTAATTAGGAAACAACTCAATAAACATAACTACAGTCATCTATAGGAACTGCTAGATCATGCTTCATAAACTTGTAAATAACCACATTTGTACTTAATTATTATTACATAAATGGATATCTTTCCATCGAACCTTTGTTAAGGCGAAGCAACCTCAACGCACTTAATGTCAATAAGCCTTAGCTGTGTGGAGTAATCTCAACACATCAGCGTCAATTTCCCATTTAATTCTGCTTGTAAATCCATATGTTCTTGGGCTGCCCATGTACCTTCTCATGTCCTTTGGTACTAGGGTCCCGGGAAATACTCAATCACCATCTTTATATCCTTAGGTGAGAGCTTTGAAGAGATACTAGGGCTTCCCATATGCCTTCTCATGTCCTTCAGCATTGGGTCCCATTTGAATGATTCTTATGCACAGACAATACATTTATCATAATTTAGCCATAAACATGATTACTCAACATTCTTAGAACATTTAACTAGCCACTAGCTTGATGAGACTTAGAACATTATCTAATACATTATCAATCTCTATCTCACATAAAAGAAATGTGCTAGTTTTATACATAAAAGTACATTTCATCTCATACTTCAAAGATATCATTGAACATATAGGAGAGAATAACATTCAAATTAATTTATTTCAAACCATAAAGTCACTCACAACTTCTTTCAGACGCCAAGCGGGTTATATGCTTTCCTTAGCTCCTCTTGACCTGAAATAGATACTTTCCCTTGTTATGCTTCTTTTTCATTCATTAAAACAGAAGCAACAACTCATCGCATGCTTAATGTTTACTGTTCATCATGCAGTTAGGCTTTCATCGGTTTACTCTCAAGTCCTAACACTAAAGCTACAATTATTAGATGTTCCTTATCCTTCTGTTGTACCTTGATTTAAGGATACTCTGTGTGTAACTTGCTTCTGTTGTTATACCAACATTTGAGTCTTAACCTCTCCTTAACAAAGCTGACTGCTATAGCTTTGATGTCTCTGCTTAGTCCTTGCTAAACACACATTTCCAGCCCAAACTAAGATTTCTTCCCTTCTACAAACTTGTAAAGAATTAGGTTCCTCAGCTTACCTCAAAATTTCAAGGCCTAACTCTTTATCGTTCTCGGGTTATGCCAAAATCACTCCGCGTTGCTCCAGATTGTATAGTAGTTCTGTAGCTGCTGCTTTTACCTAAAGATTCATATGATTAACTTCACTTTAATCTTAACCATCCTTCATAAGACTTGTTAGAAATTGTGTTAACTTACTAACCTCCAAATTTTTGCTTTAAACTCGGCTTCCTTGAGTCATTCTATTCCAAACATCGACCACTGTTCAATCTGTGCGTCTGCAAATCAATCTTCTGTTCCAGCTCTGCTTTCAGCATCAAAACGAGTGAAATTTCATCTAAAAACTATAAGAACTCCTTCCTCTATCTTCTCTTGTGTTTCCTCTGAAAGATGGAACCGACTTAAGCTCTCGAAATGTCTGAAAGTTATTAAACTCACCTATATATACTACCGACTTAAGCATCACAAGTATCGAGATGATAATACTGACTTATCCCCTCACCCGTGGGCTGGTGCGGGCCTTCTCTTCAACGCAAGGCACTCCTATCTAAATTCTCCTTCAGCGCCTTTAGCAACTAACCCTCTCAGCGCATGGTGTCCTCGGCGCCTCCTATTTCCGACGCATACAACATAATCTTTCACACCATTACCTTCATCGCGTCAAGACCGATTTGTCTTGGACGTAGTGTAACTTCAGCGCATGGTTGCCTTCTACGCATGGTGACTTCCAACGCATCGTGGCTTCCAACATATTCTCAACGCGTAACCCCATTAACGCATGGTCAACTCTTAGCCACTTCTGCTCCCATAATATTCAGCCGACTTATTCACTACACATATCATATTTTATCCTTAACTTGTCAACTCCCAATGTCGGATAGGAGCTTACAGTATTTCCCTACCTCATACTACCTAGCATTAAAGTCTCAAATGCTTACTTCTATGCGTTTGTTCCTGCGTCTCTACCATGTGTCCAACATGGTTTTCCTACTTAGTATACGTCCAACTTCGCTTACTTCTCAGCTATTCTTCTTAACCCTGCCCATCATTTGATAAAGTTTCCTCTCTCTCCATAGATCTTACTTCTTCCATTGATAGACTTTACGAAAATCTTAGGAAGAGAGTATGACATATTTACTGCAGGGAACTATACTCACTCTTTTCACACGAGTGCCCTAACTAGTCACAGCAAATGCAGTTTTTTCCACCCCTAGTCATGCATATCATTGCAAGTTCATTTTCTTTCTTTTTTTCTTTTCTCTTTTTTCCTTTTTCATGCATTTTTTCATGATATTTCTTTTAAGTAAAGCATTTTCTAGCAGGCATATAAACATTTTTTCTCTTCCTTATTATAACATTACAACCTATCACATAAGACACTATCAAATCAGTTGGGCCTATCCAGGTAACAATAAAAGTACAAGCTAAGTAATACAATTCTAAGCATGCAAGACCTGATATAGGTAGACAAAGAACTTAAGTGCACATGAAAAATAAAAAAAAAAAATTTAAAAAGGGCTAAAAATCCTGATTATTCACTTCAGAGCATTGCATCATGCAAGAGAATCAAAAGAGTGCGTCATCAACCAATCATCATAACGAACCAAGCAGACATGAGTAAGCGAACATGAAAGTGGACAAAATTTAGTCCAAGGTCAGATGCTCAAAGACTCCAGCCAGAACACAGACATTCCCCACCCCCAACTTAAAATCTAACATTGTCCCTAGTGTGAGAAAAGAAAAGAAGAGCAAAGACAAACGAGAAGGGTATTGGGTTTTATGCACTAAAACTCGTAGATTGTAAATGTAATTATTTAACCGTCATTAAATCATTAATAAAGAGTTATTGATGTGTTACTTCAATAAGCGTTATTGAATTTTTTTTTTTTGTTTATTTTGTCTTAATAACCCTAAATCCAATAAACTAACATCCTAGACTGTTTTATGAGTCTTGAACTATATGTAGGAACATATGGAGATCAATGTTCAAGATATAGTCTAAAGGGTCTATAGTATATGGATAAAGCTGGGTACCTTATCCTGGTGACACTATGGATATGACCCACTTTGTATTTGATACAGACGCAATGATTTAACGCATTCGTGTAGGTGATATGCAAGTAGGGGTATCCTATACAATGAGTTTACATAAGATCGGACCACGAAATAGTAATCACTAGATGTAACTCCGTTGACTAGTTAGGTTTCTATTTCAATAGAATGACCTAGGCAACTTAGTCTTAATCCTGACTTATTATGAACTCTTGTCCACGAGGGATTGTCCTTTGATTTGTATAGGTGAGAGTGGTCGTTTGTCGACTCAATATGCCTACCATCTTGTGGACAAGATCGAGTGGGGAGCTGGGGACATAATTATACAAGATGGAATTCACTCATTCTCATTTTTAGGGTAAGTAGATAAGTGTTCCCTTAAGTGGTGTCTCCGGTACTTGAACAAAGGGCCCTACCCACTCACTGACCCGAGAGGGGTTTCTCTTTAATGGTTGGACCATAAACAGATTGTTCATTAGAGGAGCACTGGTACTTAAGGATTTAGAAGTAACCTAGGGATAAAACGGTAATTTGACCCAATTGGTGTTACGAGCAATTGTGAATGACTAATTTGCTATTATTGGTCTATATCCATGGACATAAAAATATATCTGCAATGAGAAGAGTGCAATTGTGAGTCTTTAGTGAAGTGTACCATAGTTAACGAATATTGATTAATGTGGTTAATGAGTTTAGTCGACTAATCTCATATCGTTGGAGCTTTTGATCTGTAGGTCTATAAGATCCCTTTGCTAGCTCACTACGGACTAACAAGGATCAACCATGTTGAAAGAAAAATTTGAAATGTTCAAATTTATGAGGGAAAACATTAAGGGGCTGTTTGGGGTGCCGGATTGGAATCAGGATTACTGAGAATTTGATTACGATGGGTTTTGTTGTCTGGAATTGGAATACATTGGAATCTGATTACGGTGTTTGGAGTGCAAGGTTGGATTGGCTGAATTTCTGATTACAGTGTTTGGATTGCAGGCTTGGGTTTGGCTGTTTTTTTTCTTTGAATATTATTATGGCTGTTTTTTTTTTCTACATTTGTTTTCAGCATCATATAAGTTGAAATTTGTTGGTTCATACTACAGAAAATTAAACTATCATAGTATATTATAATTTCGATTTGTATGCTTTTAAATATTATTTTGACTGTTCTTATTTTTTTAATATTATTTTCAGTAGTTTTTTTTCTAGATTTATTTTAAGTATCATATATTTTGAACTATATCCGTTCATACCATAGAAAAGGAAACTATCATAATAAAATATAATTATGATTTTTTTCTTTTTAAATAGTATTTTGATCTTTTTTTTTAAAAAATATTACTTCCACTGTTTTTTTTCTACAACTTTTTTAACCATCATGTATTTTGAATTTTATTTGTTCATACTATACAAAATTAAACTAACATACTATAAGATTGATTTTTTTTTCTTTTTAAATATTATTTCAAATTATCATACTATATTATAATGTTGACTACTTTTTCTTGAAGTATTATTTCGACTTTTTTTTTTTTTTTGTACATCTGTTTCAACTATCACAGTATATTAGAATTAAAAGTAATGTTAGTATATAATAGAATGACAACAATATAAAATTAAAGTTCGAAAAAAAGTACACATAGTTCAAATTACAAACAAAATCATGGAAAGATAAGGTTCCTTAATCATAAAATAACTAGGGTTGCAAATTGAAGGGAGAAAAAACATAGTCATGGTGCTGGATCCCGTTGTCGCCCGAGGACTTGCATGCAATAGTCATACTTCCACTGTGGTGGGAAGTCCACAAAGTGGCTTAACAGCATTGGATCTGCAAGCAATGACTGTGCAACAGACAATCCATCCTTTACCGACAGACTAGGAATGGATTGCAGCTCGGCGTATAGTTCTTGACGACGACGCCTTGCCAGGTCCTCGTTGATGACAGGCCACTGTGCAATGCCGTCAATAGACTTCGTCAGACGTTGGAACCCCTCACGAACCACCTCACTGTACTCTCCAATCGATGAACTTCGGGACCTCCTACTCCTTGATGGCAAGCTACTCCCAGACCCTCTACCGCTGGAGGTAGTCGAAAAGTCCTCTGACGGGGGCGAGCTAGCAAAAGGTGGATCAGAAATATAGAAGTTCTCAAAGTCTGGGGATTGGTTGTTCAGGATGTCCTCGTTCTCCTCTTCCATAACGGGTTTAGATCCGACCTCTGCAGTGGTGGTTGCATGACTCCCTGTGGCTCTGTCTTTGCCGAATACGATGGCCAAGTTATCATAGTATGGAAATGACTTATGGCGCAGTCCTTTTGCACTCGAATGACTCTGTTAAAGGTGGCTTGTGTTATGTTATGGCCTATACAAATTTAAATGAAGAAGAAATAAATAAAACATGTAATTAAATTACCTTGACCCATGTGTCAAATATCTCTGCCTCATAATCAATACATTTGTGCTCAGCATTCCACCCAAACCCACTACAGCCTGGGCCCAACATTTCAACGATCGCGCTGTACTGTCTCTTCAAGGTCCTGACCCTTGACTCCAGATGTGGGCTGACCTGTACGGAACACCCTAGTATCCTCAACTGCATCATCCGTAGTATGTTTGATAGGAATCCAGGTCGGAAAGTCCCGTTATCAGCTCGCCAGTGTCCAGACTGCACACACTGGACCAAACACTCCACGAGAATTCTATCCTCCTCATCCATCCATATATGTTTTGCGGCTCTTGCTCGTGACCCGGATGCTTCCAACTGAAATTAAATTTGTCAACACATGCAGATATACTTTATACACACAAACAAAAAAATCAATTCCAATCTTCTCCAAAAAGAAAAAAAAAAAGGAATACATAGAATTTCCCAAGGGCATCTTTAGTTTGCATTCCATTCAGCCACATCTGATTTGCGATATTATCGCTCCATGCAGTGAATGCATCAGATGTCTCCACAAGTTCGATATTCTCATTGTTTGTTGGTATTGGCCCCCCCTAACTTCCCTCTCCTTCGTCGAGTAAGGAATTTGGTCCCATTTCTCAAATTATTAAATTGTGCAGGAGACAACATGCATGTATGGTCTTGCACTGCACATCAACCGGGTAGTATGATTTTCCTCCGAGGATTGGCCATCGACCTTTCAACATCCCAAACGCTCTCTCAATAACATTCCGGGCGGATGAATATCTCATATTGAAAAGCTCTATAGGGCTTGTTGGCGGGTTCCCTCTACGCCACTCAGTCAAATGGTATTTTTGTCCCCGATAAGGAGCCAAAAATCCCTTAGCGTTTGGATAACCGACGTCGCATAGATAGTAGTATCCTGCGAAATTGGGCCAAGTTATCACTTGTCGTACATTTTTTTTTCGTATGCAAGGGTATACCAATATCTACAAACTAACCCCTTGGGACTTTCAATCCAGTTGGCCTAGACACTACATCTCGCAGAACCCTCAAGTTAGCAGCTGGTCCTTCCCATCCAGCGAAAACAAATATGAACTCACACGTTTGATTGCATACAGCAAGAACGTTCGTTGCAATCTCGCCCTTTCTAGTCCTATACAGTGGTCGATCAGCTGCATTGACATTTACCTTTATGTGGGTTCCGCCAAGTGCACCTAAGCAATTCTGTGACGAAACGTTGTTTAAATGACAAGTTTAAGGTAATTTCTAAAACCCCAAACAATACCATTAAAACAACAGAATGACTGTACCTGGAACCAACGCCATCTGTCATCTGTACAATTCTCAGTGACTAGCTCTAGTTTCCGCAATAAAACGTCGTACAGTCTCAATATTGCATTGAGCACAATATTGAAGTGCCTGAAAACTGTCTCGCCAGACCTTGCAAATTGGCGTCGCATCACTCGATTTTTGACATTGTGTGCAACTATGTGCAGGAAGATAGCCACCATTTCCTCCACATCTACATATTTCGTGGGCCTTATCCTACCCGTCGTCATAAGTAATTGACACAGAATCGTGAATGTTCGCCTATCCATGTGAGTTTTCTCACGACACGTCTGATCATCTTCGTAGATCAGTAGAAAGAAATTCAACTGTCGGATCTGGTGTCTAATTAGTGGAGATGGTCGCTCTCGATTGTCATCCGATTGTAGCAAAGTGGTGATAGTATTCACCACTGCTACGGTAGCCGCACATACAACCGTCAGTATTGCAATGAGCTTGTCAGGTTGAATGTCCATGTCATCCATTGATTAACTGACCTAACAATGGACCTGACAAGATAGCGACCATACTTAAGTATTCCTATTTATTCCAGGTCCTATCTATTCGATCTTCCAATGCAATCAATCCTTTCTTTTACCCCACTCAATTTCTTATTCAGACGGATATTGATTACAAATGAACAAATGAATAAGTAAACAACTCAACACATAAACAAACAAACAAACTCGTCAAGAGACGATTGTGTAAATTAATTGGCTTTTTTTTTTTTTTTTTAACATCATTCACTGTTTTTTTTTTTATAATTTTATTATTATTATTATTATTATTTTAAGTTTTCTCTCATACTGAATCCACATACTTAACATAACAAGTTGAGAGAATGTAGGAAATAGTCCATGTTAGCTAAGTAAACATCATGACTAGGAAAACAAATTCAATTAAAAAACTGAGCATTCATACGGACCCGTTAGAACTCGACTGTAAATCGAGTTAAAGAGACAAATGGATAGGGCGCATATCAAACGAGAAGTCCACCATCACATGAAACAGAAGAAAGTTTGAATAAAAATAATTCATAACATAAGGAGAAAGAAATAAAAAATAGCAAAAGATTGAATGGGACTCACCAGAAAAGAAGAACTTGGAGAGCAAATTTCTTCTCCAAAATGGTGTGTGAATATCGGAATAGCAGAGAAGAGCACTCATATATATAAGCATGTGAAGTTAAACAACCCAACCACTCAATTAATTTGACTGACAGTGTAGGAAGTGACCGAAGACAAATAAGCCAACAACCAAATTATAACAATATAATAATAAGAACGCAAGCCTTCGACAAACGCAAGGCCTTCAACCCTTGACCAACGCAAGGCCTACTTCGACAAACGCAAGGCCTTTGACCCTCGACCAACGCAAGCCTTCGACCAACGCAAGGCCTACTTCGACCAACGCAAGGCCTACCTTCGACCGACGCATGGCCTGCTTCGACCAACACATGGCTGCTTCGACCAATGCATAGGAAGAGTGAATGCGGACGGAATGCGACAGAAGGCGAAAAAAGAGAGAGAGGGAGAGCAGACATCGGGCAGAGTGAGCATTGGGAAGCGGCGGAAACTGTGAAGGATTGGGTTGGATTGTACTTGGGGTTGGTTTTGTAATCCAAACCAACCCCAAAGCCCATTCCCCAAACATGGGTTTTGTAACCCAATACAATACAATCCAACCCAATCCTTTACCCCAAACACCCCTTAATTGTATTGGATACAATTAATTGCATGATTTATTATAAATTTTATTTGAATGTGATTCAAAATATAACTTTATAATATGGAGAATTAATTTGATTCAAACAATTGATTATTTATTTGGATAAAATCCATATAAATAAATAGAAGGGGGAATTAATTTGAATTGGATTCAAATAATTAATTATTTAATTTGGATGAGATCCAAATTAAAGATTCTGCAGAAAATAAATAGAGGGAGAATTAATTAATTTATTTGAATTAGATTCAAATAATTAATTATTTAATTTGGATGAGATCTAAATTAAAGATTCTGCAAAAAATAAATATTTATATAAGATCTAAATATTTTAACCATTTAATATGAGATATTATTTGGGTAGATATTCATTAATATTGGATATTATTAAATCTTTAATTTAAAATCTTTGCAAAGGGATTATCCTAGAGTTCTGTAAATAGGGCCCTTGGGAGCCTTTTTAGAACACACTTCTAAGAGAATATCTCTACGATTACTCTAAAATTCCTCCTCTACTAATTTTACCAATTTTCTTAGAAGAATTTTAAGAAAATGCTTCTTCCCATTCTTTCAAAGAAGCAGTTCCACAAACCGAATCCTTACCAGAGTTATAGCGAGGAAGATCTCTTGGAAAAGGAAGACTACAAGGAGAAGACTATCGGTTAGAGAATTATAGATTGACGAAGGTATGATGCTTAACCTTTTCTTGACTTTCTGTATTTTTTATTCTTTTAATAAATCAAAGAACACGATTACACGCTTCCGCCGGGATTCAATTCCCTTGAAAGGGAAACAGAGAACTTCCTGAAATTTTACATGAAGGATGGCAGTAATGTCTGGCTTCACAAAAAATGATCATCTTTTCAACTCCCATTGAACAGGAAAAACCTAAGAGATCAAGAGAGATGGGTGAAAAGTGCTTGAAAAGTTTTTTTAATTCTCTTAAATTAAGGGAGTTTATATTATATTTCACTTGTTTGTTAGTAAGGTCAAAATAAAGAAACGAGAATTGAAAGCCAAAAGAACCAAACCGAGCCAAAATCCAGCGAAAAAGAGAAGAAAATCACAAAATTGCCTAAAACAGGGCAGCGCCATGACACTTTTTCCTGAGAGTAGCCTCCGATCTCAGCATAGAGCACCGATGCAGCGTTGGGGCATGGCACCGAGGGTAGGATATTATGACGCACAATGCCGCGACGCCATCCAACAGTGCGACGATGCCACTTTTCAATGCTGGTCAGCGCCACGACGCCATTGACCAGCGCTACGATACCATCTTTCCTAATTTGAAAAATCTACATTTTTGGAAAGAATTTTGGGTGGCCAACTCTATAAATTGGAGGGTTTCCAGCAGCCATAAAGACACTAAGAGACATAAGAAGAAGAGAATTCAGAGAAAATACATTAAAAAGTCCTAAAGAGTGAGTTAGCCGTAAGGAAGAGAGAAGAGTTTGAAAGGGAGTTGTAGTGTCGTTCGAGTTTCTGACGTGAAGACTAAGGACATCTTGGTGGTTCCTCCTCAATCAAGAGCTTCTTTTTAGTAGAGTTTGTAAACCCTACTTTCATTTTGTAAGAGCTAAACATAAGTACATAGTACCGATATGGACTAAATTGAAGAAGAAGAGAAGGAAGCCGGAAATATTTTTGGTAAGTTGAATTTTTAAGTCATTAAGAGGAAACCAAGCTAGAATTGACTTTCATATTAATTGGGGCACAAAAGCGGATTTTAAATTAAAAAGAAAAAAAGAAAGAAAGAAAGAAAGATAAAGAAAGAAAAAGAAAGAAAAAGAAAATAAAAGAAAAAGGAAAAATAATAAACAAATTAAAAAAAGAAAAAAAGAAAAGAGATAGTGGGAGGGGAGTCAGTGGAGATATATCTTTAGGTGGTGGAGATGCCGACTGATTTTCTCTCATTTTCTAGCTCAAACCGACTCCATTTTTCAGCTAAGTGTTGAGGGGAGGTAGAAGAAGATATCTAGGGAATTCGTGTAGAATTTTGGTCGGTTTTGTGGTGTAATTGATTGTTGTCGTGCAGTTTGCCAAAGTCTGGTGTTTGGTGAATAGCGAGCCGAAGTGACCGAGTTTGAAGCTAAAAACTTTAGTTTAGTAAGCTAACTCAATTCTTAACAACTCTTGTGAAGGATGGTTGAGCTAAATATGAAGAGAAACATGTTTAATTTTAGATGGAAGTGACTGATACGAATTTCCCGAGTGATCTGGAATAGGGTTAAGTAAATTAAGAATATCTATCGAACAAAGAGAAAATTGGTCGATAAGTTAGAAAACACATTTTTCTACATGTTTATAGAAGGAAAGAAATTCTAATTTGGGTTGGAAATGCAACTTTTAACAACTAGAAGTGCGGGCAGTAGCGAAGATAGTAGTAGAAGGAGGCGAGTCTCGTTAGAAGATTGGTCGACACTGGGAACGTGAAGGAGCGAGAGTGAGACAAGTCTCGTTGGTCTCGCTGGTCGATTTTGTCTCATAAATCTTGCTGGTCTCGTTGCTCTCGTTGGTATAGTTGGTTTTTACTTGATTTTGCTAGTTTAGTCTCGCTAATGGCTTGAATCTCGTTCATTAGCGAACTTTTTAATGAAATATAGCCTCGGCTGAGCATTTTTTTATGGAATATAGTCTCGATGATGGTTTTCTTTATGTAGCAGGGTCTCGGTGGTGAATAATATGAATGTCTAAGGCTTGTTTCCTATGTAAAAAGGAATTTTAAAGAAATCTAACAAAGGAAAACATATTATTTTAGGCCGAGAGGAGCTAGGAAAGGCGTATAACCCACTAAGGGCCTGGGACAAGTAATGAGTGATAATTTTACTCAAAATAAGCATGCTTTATACAAAGTTTTCATGCTATTTACCGTTGCTTGGAAACATGTTATTATGTTTATGCTTTTCACGAGTTTTAAATGTGCTATGATGCTTATTTGCTTTAAAAAAAAATAAGTGTTTCCATATAAATGTAGATTATGGTTTTGCATTGGAAATATTCAAAGCATGCTACTTGTTAACCGAGTTTTGTTAAAGGCGTGCTATATGTTAATCTATTATTTCGTGGATGTATGATGATTGTTAAGGAATATGTGGAAGTTTGAGATGTTATAAACTCGTGAATTTTATTATGTTATTTTCGAAGCATGTTACTTTTGAGTTTTGTTTCAAAAGAAAGGCTCCCAATGTTGAAGGACTTGGACAAGGCATGTGTGTTTGCGAATTTTGAGCATTGTAGATAGTTGATCTTAAATCTATGTTGTACATATAGAGGGTTAAGGGTGGTGGTTAGTGAACTTATGTAATTATTGGTTTGAATGTAAATCAATGTTCGTATGATAGCTTAACCTTAGTTAAAGTTGGATATTTAATTATTGTGTATATCTACTTATTAGGTGTTGTTCAAGGTATAAGGTTGACAATGGATGCCGTAAGAGGGTCGGTGTCCACTGTCCTCACACTTTCTCCTAGGCTAAGAGGGTACCTGGGAGAGGTTGTGACAGAGTTTCCCTTTCTCTACACTCTTTCTTTGTTCATATTGTTTGTGAACATGTTACTTAAAGCTATTAGTGGTTAAACTCTTTAGTTTTAGGGTATTGATGGATTGTTTATAAAGTTATGTTGACATTGTAGACTCTTCATGGTTTTGTTTTAATGAATATGCTTTTCATTGTTATTGTGCTTAATTCTTGTTGGTTGGCCATCCTTGAATGTTAGATTAGATGTATGGTTGAGATAATTGTATGTCTAATTGGATCTATAACAATGAATTGTTGTTATCTATCATGAAAATAGTTAGGTTAATAATAAAAGTTGCTAAAGACTACTCTTAATGCCATGTAATTGTATTGGTTTCAAGAAATCAATAATCAATTAAGTTGCATGAGAAAATGTTGTTTTTGAAAGAAAATAACATGGATTTATGTTTCTAGACTTAAGCATATGAATTGAAATAAAATCCATGAACCATAAAATGTTGCATAATGAATTAAACAAGGATTCAATACCTTAGAACTCTTTTTGACTCTTGTATTTCTTATTTACTTGCTTTCTTTTATAGTTTACCGCATAGTCATGCATATATTCTCAACGCCTAGTTATTACAAATCCCTGCTTTCGACCCTGGACTCACCAGGAAACCTATAAGAGCTTATACTTGGGCTTCTTATAGGAAAACTGGCTTAATCATGATCATACTTGAGTAATTCTCGATGCATCTTTGTACGAAAAATGATAATATCTATTTTTGTGCAACACGCTATGAAAATGTAAATCGAAAATAGAAATCCAATAAATCAAATCAACAAGTTTTTGGCACCGTTGCCGGGGATTGAATTAATAATTTAGGTTTTGATAGTATTTCTTGATCTATGCAAAAATCTCTATCTTGGGTCGTACTGAGCGTTTTGACGAAGACGTATCTGACAGTTTATGAGCAAGGAAGAACAGCCTTCATTCATTTCTGACCCTGAGATCGAGAGAACTTTTTGGAAGAAACAACTCATCAAATGCGGAAACAACTTTGCAAATAGAAGAAAATGGAAAATCAAGTCAACCAGCCTTTGAGAGACAACAGCAATGGGGCTGACACCAGACGACGAAGGAACAATGCGTTAGCCCAAATTTTCGCAAAGTGGACGCTGCGGCGGCAATCTCAAATTTTAGCAGAATATTTTAACGAGTGGGAACGCCGAAAGTCCTAATCAGTGCCACAGGTAACTATGAACAAGATGTTCTAATCTTTTTGAGATCCAGGAAATTTTTCCTCATGGTGCTATAGAGTTGATGAATGAAGACGGCATCAACACATTCAAAGTTAATGGTCAACGCATGAAGCCATATTATGGAGACTGCCTTGAAAGAGACAAAGTAGCCACTGACCTAGAAAAGATAGAATGAGGAAAAGAAGGACGCGTCTTGCGTTGACAAAAAGCACATACATCCTAGGGACGCATCCTAACTTTTGTTCTTTAATTGCTTTCGTCTTAATTTTTCTCTTTCTTCCCGCATTATTTCATTTCGTCCTTTTTGTTATTTGTTTTGATTTTAATTGATTCTTATTTTTATTTTATTTCATTTTTTTTATTTGCGTTGAAAAATTTTATTTGGAGGCTATCTATTATTTTGCGATGAGTGAAGATTTAAACTCATTCAATTACAAGGCGTCGACATCAAAACGATGCGACACGATTAGCCCAACGCCTAGGGGAGATCTGAAGCGATTCTGTCATATCGCTATCAGGTCAAGAATTCGAAAAGCTGACTGCGCTTAAGCCGGCTGATGTTGATGGGTGTCAGATCATTTAATGCGGCTATGATGTCACACATCGAGCCGAGAACCCATGCGCTCAGCTAAAACCCTTTATAAACCCCTCTTCAACCCCTTTCGAATTACGCTTCATTTCTCTCTGAATTTTCAAGACTATCGACGCGATTTTTGGCCTATCCGAACGATTTCCCGATTTTCACCCACTTTTCTATCTCTTTTCACCTATACCCTTCCCATGGCTTCCCAGCAACCCACCCCTTCCAAAAGCCCTAAACCTATGGCCTCATCCTCGAGGCATGGTAGTCGGAATCTGTCCACTACCTCTACCACACCCGACCCCTCGCCATTGTTAGCCCCAATAGTCCTCAGTTGGAGGCGACATCAGCCCCATCTCTGCCACGCACCAGGGACCTGACTAAAGCTCAAGAGGTGGGAAGGAATGACGAGTCCACCGTCTTCGGAGATATTCTAGACACCATTGATGAAGAAGACGATGCCTGGTTGGATGGGTTGGTTGACCAGAGGATGAAACATGAGTCGCGTGGGTCAGTCCCTACGATGAGTGGTCTTGAGGAGTCGGACTCGATGAAAGACCCATTGGAAAGGTAATAGCAGCGGTGGAAAAGAAGAAGTCCGCCCCAAAGAGGAAAATCAGGCCAATAAGGGCCAGGGAAGAAGAAGCCGAGGAAGATGTACTGCCGCTAAGAAGGAAAAATAAAAAAGTAAAGAATGCGGGGACATCTGAGGCTATCACATCATCTTTCGCCGCATCATCTGTTGAGCGGTTAGTGACAAGGGCAGCATAGAAGTCCAAGAAGCTGAAAGACGACTTCAAAAAAATGAAAGAAAGGACGGAGTCGATTCTCGCAGCAGTGAAAAGAAGAAAAGAGGAAAGTGCATCTGGCGAGCAAGCTGCCAAGGAGGCCGCCAGAAAGACCAAGTTTCTCCGTCGCATAGCTGAGATCGCGGCAGAATTAAAAGTAGAAATAGAAGTGACTGATGGGGAGAAGCTATCCAAAGCAGAACGCATCAAACAAAAAGTAAAGAAAATAAAGGAGAAGAAGAAGAAAGAAAAAGAGGTAGCATTAACCAAGAAGAAGCTACCAGAGGAAAAGAAGAAGACTGAGGTGGCTAAGGCACCTGCAGTGGTTATAAGGGACGTGGACGCAGGCAGAGCAAGTAGAACGCCTGCTAGTCCCATCAATAGGAATGAGAAGGGAAAAGAGAAATTGATTGAGGAACCAACAAAGAAGGCGGCGAAGAGCCAAAAGAAACAATTCAGTGGGCTCTGTACTGAAGTGGGATTTTTCCCTGAGCCACTTGAGTTGCCCGTCTTCATTATACAAGAAGTCGACGCATTGGGTTGGAGGCAGTTTTGTGAAAGCGCCTAAGTCATCCAACCCACCGCCGTGGAAGCATTTTACGAAGGAACCATTCACCGCAAGGCAAACCAAGTCAAAGTTGGAGATGAGGTGATTTCCTTCGAGCCTCAGGAAATCAACGCGTTGTTTGATCTTCCCGACATCGTGGCGGCAGAAGGTAACAAAATAATGTCAACGCCTGCAGAAGCCGAAATGAATGACGTCCTCACAATCATCGCCAAACCGGGGTCAGAGTGGAACACTTCTCCAAAGGGCATTCTGACATTAGTGTCAACCTACTTGATCGCCGAGGCCAACTTGTGGCTTTACTTCATCAAGCGGTCGCTAATCACCACAACGCATGATGCCTCAATTTCAAGGGACCGTGCCATGGTCATTTACTGTATCATGCGGGGCATTCGGCTAGACGTGGGATGCATCATTGCCCCACAGATTCGGTGGTTGTTTTTCAAGCCAAGGGGTCAGTTGTTCTTCCCCTTTCTTGTGACCACTGTGCACCAACGCACAATTCATGGAGGATGCGCCAGTCAGTGCGGTAAATGGAGTTCTTTCAGCCCAAAGTCTGAGACGAATATTAAAGGACTCACCGCATCTGCTTGAGGCGACCAACTCAAAGAAACGGCCGACCAAGTCACAAGAACCATCACTCCCCCACCCTCAACCCAAGAAGAGGAAACTCGTCAAGAAGAATTTTCAGATTAAGGAGTCGAGTTCACAATATAGTGAAGCTGAAGAAGCTGATCAGCTCGATGCTAACATACAAGCCTTGACCATTTATACTCCTCCCATCGACCCAATTCCTGAGGAGCCCTCTTCACCACCAACTTCTCCTTCCCTTTCTCGAAAAATCCAAAAAGAGCTACATCATGTACCCACCACCCAACGTGGCCTCCCATCGCCTCTTCGACTTCCTATCGCAGACTGAAATGAAGAGTCGAAGGAAGTGTCACCGTCTTCTTCACCCCACCTGGAGTTAACCTTCTCCCCATCTCAATCATCTACCTTTGGAGAGGCAACTCCACCACCACCCCCACCACCCGTTGAGCCGACCCTGACTCTAGATCCTAAGGATTCAGCACCCTTTCAATTCTCATCGCCTCGCCAAGAACCTCAATCTTCCAATCTTCCAATTCCAACTATCGAGCCTTCTGTCCACCCAACTTCTCAACCGCAGGCAGAAGCATCTACAAGCATGCATCATCAAGAACCATAGCACTTGCGGCATGCTTCTGCTCCACTGCAGTTTGTTGATTTGAGTCTGGATGAATTGCTGCGGTACTTGGATGATGGGATCCTTCACCCCATCATGGGAGACTTGGATGAAATTTGGCGCAAGGAGATGGAAAGTCTCCAGCAGCAAGAAGAGTTGGCTCAACAAGTTTCACAATTGGGTCAGCAAGTGACTCAGATAGCACAGCAACAATTAGAGCTTCGGAATTTTGTTCAACGCCAAGCTCAGCGTCAAGATGAACAATTCAGCGCTATGATGAATTACATTTATGAAGTGTTCGTTCAACGCATCCCAGCACTAACTATTCCTCCTTCCTTCAGCAACCTTTAGTTCAACGATCCAAACCCTCCCTTTGCGGACAACAATGACAACGCCCCGGGGAGAACTTAAATTTGGGGGTGTTCTTTGGGATTTTTCCTTCTTTTCTTACGTTTATTCCTTTGATTCTTTTGTAACCAATACAACACATAATACATTTACATTACAATATTCAATTCATAGATCTTTTTGTTCTCTTTCGTTTATGCTTCAATATTTCTTACTTTATTATTTTCTCCGCCTTGCTTTTGTTTCTGCGTCCAACCTCAATGATGATACTTATGCACTTCCTCTGTAGAATTATTGAAATAAGAGGATTAACTCACAAGCCTTAGGATATTACACTTAGTAAATTACTTCCAAGAGTTAGTATGCGTCGCAAGCTTTGTCTCAAACCTCTTTTACAAAATTTTTCTAAGGCAATCTCATAACTCGATTTCAGCACTGAGGACCTTGCTGCCTTTAAATTTGGGGGGTATGAAAGGTTTGAGCCATGTGTTCAGAATTCATAAAACATAAAAAAATTAAAAAATTAAAAAAATTAAAAATGAATAAAATTAAAATAATAATACAAAAAAAAAAAAGAATATATTTCCGTGGACAAACAACTCCGCTGACAGCACACAAAATTAGCCTGTTAAGAGTTGAGTTGAGAATGACTCATTACAACCCATAATCGAAGGTGAGAGTCCAAGATCAGCGAAAAATAAATAAACGATACCACTGTCGACGCAACCAAAAAGGAATGCGATAAGTGCCGAGTTGTGAAAGGGTATTTGCTCGATGTTGGCTGCCTCCATGCACCCCATCGTTGGTATGTCAAAACGAAGGTAGATAGCCCAGATTAACGCAAGTCCACTTAAAAAAAAAAAAAAGTAATAAAGTAAAAAAAGATTAATAAAAAAAGAGAGAGAAAATAAAATTTTTCTGAATGAATGAACTCCATGGCACATTACTAAAATGAGGACATCAGATTGGCTGGAAATGAGTAAAGGTATCTTTGAGGAATAAGCTTGCCGCATCTAAAAATGAGAAGTACTTTCAAAGCGTCAATTGAAAAAGAACTTGGTGTGGTTATCTGATTGTTGATATAGTCAAGGAATAGAAGGCATGTTGAGAGGGTGAGCTTTTACTTAGACTTGGACTGTAGCATCTAATAAATCTTCAAATAAATGTTTGAGGACAAACATTAACTCAAATTTGAGGGTGTGATAACTTGTAGAAATACAAGTTATTATAGTCACTATTTGAATTAATTAGAGTAACTTTAGAGCCAAAAGCATGATTTTGGTAGATGAATTATGTAAAATGTATCATCATGCATTGGCACTATTTACAAAACAAAATACCTGAAAAATTATGAGCTTTTCTGTTCCCAACGCAGGATTAAGAAGAAAAGAAGCATAAATAACCCAAGGACTAGAGACGAAGCTGCTGCAAGAACAAATGAAAACTATGCGTCCGAGACCATGCGTTGAGGAGAGAGTAAATACAGACTCCTGGGCAAAAGCTGTCAGGTCATTATAAAAAAGGACAACACGTTATCAGCTCATTGCAGAACCAATGTACCTACAATGTAAAAAGTCTACGCAGCGAGGCAGGGAATTTAATTGAAAGGTGTCCGGCCATCATGAGCTTTAACTTTTCAACGCCTATAAATAGTCCAAAGCTTCAGAGAAAAAGGGAGGAAACGAGTTCAAGAGGCTAAAGCTCTGCACAACTCCTCCACCATAACCAACCCCCATTTCGAGCTCTTCTGAGAGAAGGATTTTGAGAACTTTTAGAATCGTCTCCCAGTGAGTGAGAACCTTCACCCTATGGATTTTATGTATCAGATAGCAACCATCTCAAGCCTCCATGAAGCAAGAAGTTGTCAGTGGCGGCTTGACGTCTTCCATTTCTGTTTATTTTCCATTTCCCTCCGTTTTACTTATGTTTTGTTAATGACATTCGAGAGAATGACTTATTTTCTTAATATAAGTTTGATTAACGACTATCTTCTATTTATTTCCATATTAAATATCTTACACTATGTTGATTGAATGCTAAATGAGTTAGATGTTAGAGTTAGTTTTTCTTGAGCAATATGAAGTGTGTTACATCTTGATGAATGCATATCATTAGCTTGCATAACTTTGTTTGACAAACAAATGTAGTAAGCACGACTGTCTAGCTTGAGAGAGTAGATGGTTAATCTTTTGCATTTATCAAAACTAGATGAAGTGCGGAGATGTAGTTCATCTTTTGCCAAAGCAAACTTACCATGCATCTTAGAGATAAGATTAATCTGGCGTCGAAACATCAAGAGATGGATTCACAAACTTAGTTTGTAGGTATGTACTTATACTTAGATAGGCTTAAGTAACAACTAGCTTCTGCGTTAACTCTACCTTTATCGCATTGTTCCATTCATTCTCAACACATGATATCTAACGGTAAGGACATTTGACTAACCATCGCTGCGTCCAACTCATTGTTAGTCATAGGAAATTTTATTCATTCTTTATGTATAGTTTTAGATACAATCTTGCACATATTACTTATATAGTTCACCGCATAGTCATGCATATATTCTCAATGCCTAGTTATTACAAATCCCTGCGTTCGATCCTGGACTCACCAGGAAACCTATAAGAGCTTATACTTGGGCTTCTTATAGGAAAACTTGCTTAATCATGATCATACTTGAGTAATTCTCGACGCATCTTTGTACGAAAAATGATAATATCTATTTTTGTACAACGCGCTATGAAAATGTAAATCGAAAATAGAAATCCAATAAATCAAATCAACAACCTTTTATCCACATAGATCACCACCTTCACGGTATTTAGAAAGGGTCTCCCTAAGAGCACAGATAAGGAAAAAGCATAAGAAGCAGAGTTAGCATCCATGATTATAACATAAAAGTCAGAAGGAAAACATAAGTCATCCACCCTAACAAGCATATCTCTAATCAATCGTATAGGCTTAACTAGGGAATGATCAGCCAACTGCACAAGAATATCAAGGGGTGCAGGATATGGGATTGAAATTCACAATAGATCGAAGCAGGCATAATATTAATGGCAGACTCAAGATCTAACATGGCATGCTCAAACTTCCTAGTGCCTATCATGCATGGCACACAAAACATATTTGGGTCTTCTTGCTTAATAGGCAGGTTACCTGGGCAAACTATCTCATGCTTTCGATCGTCTTGATCATTCTCTTCCTTCTTTTCCTTACGAGGAACGTCAGCCCACAAAATCTGTCTTTTAGCAGCAGGCCTCTTAACGCTAGGAGAGAGAGTAGAACTCCCCTCTTCCTGGCGTGATCCTCCCTAAGCAACAGTCAATCTGCTAGGGAAAGGAGCACAGGGGATATTAGTAGAAGCGTGTAAATTAAGGGGTGGATCAAAGCTTACCCCACGTTTCCTTGGAAAGCTTGGCAGAAGGCTCCTCAGACAGTGGGCTCGTCACGCAACTCATAGAGATGGCACTCACGTTCCGCACATTAGGCGTAGGCTGGGCAAGGAGCTTCCCCTATTGAGTGTTCAGCCTGCTCACAGCATCAGCTAGCTGGGAGATCTAGTTGGCCATGCTCTGTATATGGGAGGTGGTGGTCGGGATAAACTACTCTTGCGCACGTTGGATCTAGAAGGTGGAATCTGCCAGTTGCTTCACCACATCCTCCAAAGGCATCCCCAAATTGCCTTGGCCTTGGTTTCCTTGACCGCCCTAGCGGTTGTAGTTAAACATCCATCCACCTTGCTAGTTGCCAGCTGATAACTTGTAGAAATACAAGTTATTATAGCCTTTTTCTTAGAAAAATACAGATTAAATAGAGAAGCATGTGGTAGTTTATGCTAAATTCTACTAATAAATCTTCCTATGCGTTCTACTCTTGTATTTTTATGAAGATAATAATTTTACCACTTTTTGAGCCTAAAACGCATGTTTTAACGCAAGAATGCAAACGATGCGTTGACTACCTCTTAACGCTGAACTATGCGTTGGCAATCTGTTCTTCATGGACGCATGATCTGAAAGGAACGCGAACAACCTGTAGATGCGTTAACGACCTCTCAACGCGAGACTATGCGTTAGCAACCCATGACGCGTTGACATCCGCCAAACTTCTCCATGAACGCATAATTACAAAAAACGCAAGGAGAGAAAAATCAGATCAGAATCTTGAGAGATTGTCGGAAGATTGACATACATAATCCGTGGCTAAAGTGGTGGATCTAAGTTGACCCAAGAATTACGCAATTAGGTGAGATGGACGCATGATATCAATTTCGCCGCCAATCAAGCAGATTTGCCATTGATTGTGAATGCAACATCTATAAAAAGGCAGTCCTGCAAAATGAGAAAGGGTGGTTCATTCTCGGAAGAATTCCTAAGTGACAACAGAGTTCTCTCTAGAAGATAACCAGAGACAAATAGCTCGAAAGAGAAGAGTCTTCCATCCGCCTGACCACTTCACAGCAGAACCTCATGCTTCCATCCCGGCGACTCAAGACATTGACGCCTTTTTCCTGCTTTCTATCTTATTTTTCCAGCTTGATTTAAGATTTGTGTCAAGACATTGAGCTATCTAAAGTTGTCTTCCGTTCATCAATCTATATTTCTTCCATGTCTACTCATTTCTCTACACTTTCCGTTTTTTACTTTGAATCCATGAGTAACTAATCTATCACGGGTTGAGGGTTGCGTTAGCATCTAAATAAGAACCATAGTGTAACTATTGCATCTTGTCAATTGTAATCTTAATCCGATGCTTATGTCCATCTAGCTAATCGATATAAGTAGTAATAATCAGACTGCTCGAGAGGGTAAGTGATTGTGGAACTCAATTGACAAGGCCAAGAAGTGTTACCTGTCTATAGGAATAACCTTGGTACTTAACACTCTTCTATGCATTATAGACATATACTACATAGCGGCTGACAACCGGGAGAAGAGCCGCAAGTATGAATAGACTATCACCATGCGTTTCTGAAATTAGATGTTAACCAACCCTAACCTTGTTTTTACCCATTCATTAAATTCACCTAGCTGACTTTGCTGTGTTGCATGCCTTTTCATCTTCCACATTTTAGTTTAGTGTTCATGATTATCGCTTTCTTTAGATTAGAAATAAACACCTCTCTCAAATTATTCTTGGTTACCATTGCAATGCATATAATCCACTTAAATAAAGAATCAACATAATCCCTGTGTTCAACCTCGGACTTACCAAGAAAACCTACTCCTTTGCTTATACTTGGGTAAAGCATAGAAAAACTTGACAGATCACCAACGCATAGCATTAAGCATAAGTAAGACGCATAGTGTGTTCAGCGCATAGTGTGTGAAACACATCATCGTAGTTTAACTTGCACATTGCGTTAGTATAATTTCATTTCACCAATCACATCACCAACACCAGCATAATTGACCTCATCTACAGGCTCCTAGGGTTGCTGCTTGGCAGTAAAGACTTGCTTCACCAGAGAAGATAGTTCATGTCACACCCCCTCCCAAATTATCCTCCATAACCCGAGAGGAGCTATGAGGACAACAACCTTCACTCCTTTATGAGGTTCACTGTCCAACTAATAAACACTAAAGACGGCCCAGACGAGATTCTTGTGTAGTCTAAGCACTCCAAACTCACTTGCTACCTGGAAAAATAGAAAAATAGGAAAGTATGAGCTGAGTTGCCCAGTGAGTGACTAGTTTTGTAAAATTACCTTTGTTTCGAAAATTAATCAAAGTAGAAACATTTAAATACATTGCATATAAGATACTGGTTCAAGTCATATCTATTGTAAGTACATGCTTAAATACCCTTATCAAATCATATATGTTCATTTCAGAAAAAGATAACTCAAAAAATCAAATTATGCTCAAACATAACATTTGTATACAACTCATGTTAAGCCTTGAGATAAAACATAAGTCAGGTCTTTTAAATAAAATAGTCTACAAACGTTTCAAATCTTCTTTTGTATTAAAATTTCCCTTAGTCGAGGCGGAGCAAGACTCAACGCACCCTCGTCGAAAATGAATATTTCCCTGAGTTGAGGCAGAGCAAAACTCAACGAACCCAACGTTGAAAACGAATATTTCCTTTAGTCTAGGCGGAGCAAAACTCAACGCACCCAACATCGAAAACAAATATTTCTCTTAGTCGAGGTGGAGCAAAACTTAACACACCCAACATCCGCACTCTTTATATGCACATAGGAATATCTTGGGATGCCCAAGTACCTTCTCCGAGTCCATCAGTACTGGGTCCCTAGAAAACTCAGATGCCTTCTCAACGTCCCTCAGCATTAAGTCCCTTAGAAAACATTTTAGAAATAGGTATGTTTTGCATAAACAGTTCATTGAAAAACCATTCATGGAAAAAGCGTTTCTCAATAAATAGCATCTTATAAACATGTTTTTCAACAATGCCTTAATATCAAGTATAACCAGCCATCATGCTTATCTTGAAATAAATCATCATAAAATTACATTTAATAAGAAAGCATGGCAAATAAAATCATCTAGAGAAAGAAAAGTGTCAGTCACAAAGCTTAATAATTGCTTAAGAGAAGTTCCCTTTTCTTCCTTCTAATTCTGCCTTCCCCGAGCTTTTTGAACGTAGGGTTTTCAAGTCTGAAACGCAAAGCAACTGATTTTTCCTTCTGACAGCTCGATTGAATGCAACCCTGCACCTTAAACGCAAGGTTGATAACTGAACGCAAGGTGCAACCTTTTAACAAACTCTTCTGGCTTCACCCCTTGGACGCACAAATTTCCTTGAACGCAGGGTCTATCTTGAACGCAGGTAGATAATTTTCACCTTGAATGCAGGTAGATAACTTTCTCCTTCTGGCAGTACTGTTGGACACAAAGTAGATTCAGCTTCCCTAAGTACCAACAATTTGTTGAACGCAAGGTAGCTAGGTCGCTAGGAACACCTCGTCAATTGGCTGCAAACTACCACTATGGACGCAAGAATTACGCTTTTCAGCCTTCTCTCTCTCCTTTCTCTCAAGAACTCAGATTTAAGGATCATCCTGTGATGCGCACTTTGAGTGTTAACCGCAAGTGTACGGGTCAAGTTATAATATAAGACGGTTAAGTCCGAATATCGTTCCACTGGAGATCCAATTGTGAAGGTTTAAGTTACTTAGCTATTCTAGAGTTGAATCAATTTTATTTGAGGATTGAATTTGAAAATTATGAGTTATGAAAAATATAAATCAAATAAGGAAAGTATTAAAGTGAGAAACACAAGAGTCAAAGAGAGTTCTAGGGTAATGAACCCTTGTTTATTTCATCATGCAATATTATAGATTTCATGGATTTTATTATCATTCATATGCCTAAGTCTAGAAACTTAATTCCAAGTTATTTTCTCTCAAAAACAACCCTTTCTCATGCAACTCGATTGATTATTAATCTCTTAAAACCAATACAAAATTACATGGCATTAAAAATAGTCTTTAACAACTTTTATTGTCAACCTAACTACTCTCGTGATAGATTAACAACAATTCATTGTTATGGATCAAGTTAAACATACAATCTCTCAATCATACATCTAACCTAACATGTGAAGATGGCCAATCCACAAGAATTAAACACAATAACAATGAAAAGCATAATCATTCCAACAAAACCATGAAAGACTACAAGATCAACATAATTTCATAAACAAATCATCAAAACCCTAAAACTAAAGAGTTTAGCCACTCATAGCTTGAAGCAACATGTTTGAGCAAAATAAACAAAGAAAGAGTGTAAAGAAAGGGAAACTCTACTGAAAAGAGACTCTTGATTGAGGTAGCACCGTCACGATCTCCTTGGCTCTCACGTCGGAATTCGAAGGGCACCACGAATATCTCGAACTCTTTTCCTCTTCCTTGCAACTAACTCACTCTTTGAACTCTCACTCAATTCTCTCCTTTTTGTGCCTCTTTAGGTCCGCACTTCCTTGATTTGATTTTGATGCCTAGGGCTGCTGGAAACCCCCAAATTTATAGAGTTTGGCTGCCCAAAAATTTACCAAAAATAACAATTTTTCATTCAAGGAAAACTGGCGCCGCGGCGCTATTGAAAATTCTTGGACAGCGCCGCGACGCTGTTGGAGAGCGCCGCGGCGCTAGGGCTGCGATTAGAAAAGCTAGCTCTCGGGTTTTAGCACCGCGGCAGCGCTGTTCAAGCGCCGCGACGCTGCCCCAATTTCTGTCATTTTGGGTTTTTCAGCTCTTTTTCGCGGTATTCTTGCTCGATTTTGATCTTTTAATCTTTTCTTCTAATTTTCCTCATTTTAACCTGAAAACCACTAGCAAACAAGTGAAATCTAATATAAACTCTCTTAATTTGAGAGAATAGAAAGCACTTTTCAAGTGCTTATCAACACCCCAAACTTAGAGATTTGCTAGTCCCGAGCAAAGAATAAAATCAAATAATAGGGAGTTTAGATGAAGAAGTGTGCAATTGACTCATGTCTCAGAGAATGGCATTTAGAGCTTAAGTAGAAACATGCAAGCATATCTATATTGTTATAATCATTCAAGGCCAAATCTTGTTATCTCCCATGTGTGTGTGTGCAAGCCTCCTTCAATTTAAAATACTAGAACTCAAATTAGGACTTAAGAGAGTTTCTTTAGTTTTCCCCCTACTCTAGCTCATGCACCAATCTTCAAGCTTTCATACATTTCAAGTGAGTAATATGTCCACTAAGGTGTCTTTTAATCATTTTTTTTTTCATGGGCCCTAAACTTGCATTCTTTTACCTAGAGGCACTAGCTTTCACACATTCACTGTAGGGACTCGTACCTAGTCAATTCTCAGGCATCCTTACTGATCACAGCAAAGGCAGCTCTTTTTACCTCTATCCATGCATACTCATTACAAGTTTAACATTAAAAAAAAATAGACAAATAAAGCTCATACATTTTGTGTACACTTTTTCTTTTCTCAAGGCATGTATACTCTTTTCTTTTTCCTTAATCTAAGATTACAAGCTATCATGCATTTCTACTCTCTAACTGGTGGGACCTTTCGGAGTGATAACCAAATATACCCAGCTTAATCCTTTTTTTCAATTAAAGATTTTAATTTAAAGTGGCTACGTGCTCAAGAATATGGAAAATTTTAGGAGGAACTTAAATGAATTTAACTCAAGATAGTGCTATTCTATTTCCATAATAAGTCATCTATCATGCAAATTCGAATCTCATCATGGGCAATCAACATCAAGGCACACAACCCTAACCAACATTCCCATCAACTTTGAAAGCTCCAAAATTTTCAAATTTTTTTCAAAATTTCACATGCATATGATCATTAAAACCTTCACTAACATGCATAGCAGGATAAGAAAACACACAAAAGTACGAGAGACACCTCCCTACTCCAAAATTTTCAAATTTTTTTCAAAAATTCACATGCATATGATCATTAGAACCTTCACTAACATGCATAGCAGGATAAGAAAACACACAAAAGTACGAAAGACACCTCCCACCCCAAACTTAGAATCATGCATTGTCCCCAATGCATAAGAGCATCTAACAAAGAAAGAACGAGCCTGGGAGCAAGCGGGAAGCCACCAAACAGGCTTGGTGTAAGGAGTACTTTGTGTGATGAACCAAGTTCCTGAGAGATAAAGCATATGAGTGACTACAAGGTTTATTGAAAATAAAATAAAAAGAAAAGTAAAGAAAGCAATAAAGTTAGGTTGCCTCCCAATGAGCGCTTGGTTTAACGTCTTCTAGCTAGACCAAACCAATGGATCATGCAATGAAGGCCAGGTTCTCAAATCGGCGTTCTTCATCACCGATGTAGTGCTTCAATCGTTGACCATTCACTTTGAAGGTTGTTCCATCATTGTTTTGCAATTTCACGGCCCCGTGTGGTGATACCTTGACAATGATAAAGGGTCCCGACCATCGTGTCCTAAGCTTTCTTGGAAACAAGCGTAAACGTGAGTTGAAAAGTAATACTCTTTGTCCAGGAAGGAAGGTCCGTGTGGTGATCTTCTTGTCATGCCATCTCGCTGTGTGTTCTTTGTAGAGTTTGGCATTCTTATAAGCTTGAGCACAAAACTCCTTCATCTCATTGAGTTCTAAGAGGCATTTCTCACCGGCCTTCTCAAAATCCATGTTCAACTTCTTGATGGCCCAATAAGCTCTATGCTCGAGCTCTACCGGTAAGTGACAAGCCTTTCCAAACACCAACCTGTACGATGAAGTACCAATTGGATTTTTTAACGCTGTGCGGTAGGCCCACAGTGCATCATCGAGCTTCAAGGCCCAATCCTTCCTATTGGTCTTAACTGTCTTTTCCAAAATCCGCTTGATTTCCCTATTAGATAACTCAGCGAGGCCATTAGTTTGAGGATGATAAGCTGTAGCAATTTTATGATTAACCTTATATTTTTGCATCATGGATTCAAACAATTTATTGCAAAAGTGAGAACACTCATCACTAATAATAGCTCTAGGTGTACCAAAACGTGTGAAAATGTTTTATGCAGGAATTTTAAAACAGTGCGAGCATCATTGGTCCTAGTGGCTATGGCTTCTACCCACTTAGATACATAATCTACTGCAACTAAAATATATAGGTAGCCATCAGAAGAAATAGGGAATGGCCCCATAAAGTCAATACCCCAAAAGTCAAAGAGCTCCACTTCCAAAATAGGTTTCATTGGAAGCTCATGTTGTCTAGAAATATTCCCAGTACGTTGGCACCTATCACATGATTTAACAAAAGTATAACAGTCTTTGAAAAGGGATGGCCAATAAAATCCTGACTGAAGTACCTTGGATGCAGTTCTAGTGGGTCCAAAGTGACCTCCATAGGGGGAGGCATGACATGAATTTAGAATACTTACCACTTCCTCTTGAGGCACGCACTTCCGTATCATGTTGTCAACACAAACCTTGTAGAGAAGGGGGTCCTCCCAATGGTAAGACTTAACATTGTGTAGGAATCTCTTCTTTTGTTGAGAATTCATGTTAGGTGGCAAATGTCCTCCTGCAAGATAGTTAACTATATCAGCAAACCAAGGCAAACTATCTTTTACCTGATACAGTTGTTCATCTGGGAACGTCTCAACAATTGGGGGCCATGATGTAGCATCCCCGTTCTCAATTCTAGACAAGTGGTCTGCAACCATATTTTCACATCCTTTCCTTTCTTTGATTTCTAAGTCAAATTCCTGTAATAATAATATCCACCTCATTAGCCTGGGTTTGGAATCTTTCTTAACAAACAAATACTTTAAAGCAGCATGGTCAGTATGCACCACTATTTTAGAGCCAAGCAAATATGGTCTAAATTTATCAAGGGCAAACACAAAAGCTAGTAGTTCTTTTTCAGTAGTAGTGTATTTCTGTTGAGTATTATCAAGAGTCCTACTAGCATAGTAAATTGCCCTAAACATGTTATCTTTACGTTGGCCTAAAACAGCTCCTAAAGCATAGTCACTAGCATCACACATGATCTCAAAAGATTGACTCCATTCTGGTACAACAATAATAGGTGCAGAAATTAGTATTTCCTTCAAAGTATTAAAAGCTAATAGACATGCATTATCAAAGATAAACTTAGCTTCCTTTTCTAGCAAATTACTTAAGGGTTTAGCAATTTTAGAAAAATCTTTAATAAATCTCCTGTAAAACCCAACATGCCCTAGGAAGCTTCTGACTCCTTTCACATTGTTGGGGGGTGGCAGTTGTTCAATGGCGGCTATTTTAGCCCTATCCACCTCCAATCCCTTTTGAGAGACTTTGTGCCCCAGGACGATGCCTTCCTTCACCATGAAGTGACACTTCTCCTAATTTAGAACAAGGTTAGCATCTTGACACCTCTGCAAAACACGAGTTAGATTAGCAAGACAAGAATCAAATGAAGACCCAAATACAGAAAATTCATCCATAAAAACCTCCATTATATCTTCAATGAGCCTCTGAAAAATAGACATCATACAACGTTGAAAAGTGGCAGGGGCATTACATAAACCAAATGGCATTCTCTTAAAGGCAAATGTCCCATAAGGACATGTAAATGTTGTCTTTTCTTGATCCTCAGGAGCAATGACAATTTGATTATAACCTGAGTATCCATCTAAGAAGCATAATGAGAATATCCTGCAAGTCTATCAAGCATTTGATCTATAAAAGGAGGGGGAAAATGATCTTTCCTAGTAGCCTTATTCAACTTCCTATAATCAATGCATACACACCATCCTGTTACAGTTCTAATAGCTATCATTTCATCTTTTTCATTCTTAACCACAGTCATACCACTTTTCTTGGGTACCACTTGAACAGGACTTACCCATGGACTATCAGATATGGCATATATGATTCCTGCATTCAAAAGCTTGAGCACTTCTTTCTTAACTACCTCCTTCATGGTGGGATTAAGTCTCCTTTGGTGCTCTACTGATGGTTTAAAGGTATCTTCCATCAAGATTCTGTGCATACAGACCGATGGACTAATACCTTTAAGGTCCTCAATAGACCAACCAATGGCAGACTTATGATCTCTTAATACTCTCAACAATTTTTCTTCTTCACCAGGATTAAGATCAGAAGATATTATAACAGGAAAAGAAGATAAATCATCTAAGAATGCATATTTTAAGTGAGGAGGTAACACCTTTAATTCAAGCTTAGTGTTCTCAATATCATTCACCGCATGCAAGGGAGCCAAAGGTATAGGTCTATCCATTTTAGAACATATTGGCAAACTATCTAACCACCTAGCATAAAAGGCTATTTCATCAAAAATTGTATCTTCATTCTAAACATCCATTATGCTTTGTTCTAGATGATCACTAGCCAACATAACTTCTACATGCTTAAAAATAGTATGATCAATTATGTCTATAGCATGGCAAGGACTACTCTCATCATGATGACTCAAGGACTTGTAAATATCAAATACCACATTCTCATCATTTACCCTTAGAGTCAACTTCCCTTGTTGGACATCTATGATAGCCTTTCCAGTTGCTAGGAATGGCCTCCCAAGTATGATAGGAATCTCAGAGTCTTCCTCTATGTCCAGTACTACAAAATCTGCAGGGAAGATGAATTTGTCAACTTTAACCAATACATCTTCAACAATACCTTTAGGATAGGCTAACGATCTGTCAGCAAGTTGCAAGGTGATGGTGGTAGGTTACACCTCTCCAATGTTAAGCTTCCTATAGACAGATAAAGACATCAAATTAATAGAAGCACCAAGATCATAAAGAGCTCTAGTAACATTTAAAGAACCAATAGTGCAGGGTATAGTAACACTCCCTGGATCTTTCAATTTTTGTGGTAGCTTCTTTTGCAGCACAGCACTGCATTCCTCAGTCATGCTAATCATCTCATATTACCCAAACTTTTTCTTATTAGACAAAACATCTTTCATGAATTTAGCATAGTTGGGCATTTGCTCTAAAGCCTCAGCAAATGGGATGTTAATGTGAAGCTTTTTGAACAACTCAAGAAATTTAGAATTTTGGGAGTTTATTTCTTTCTTTTTAAAACGTTGAGGATATGGCATAGTATTGGGTAAAACGGGTAGAGGGTTAGATGACTTACTTGAAGATGTTAACTCTTTTACCTTTACCTCCCTTTCTAAGATCTTCGATTCATCTTCTAAAATTGGCTCTTCGATAGTGTCATCTACCTCTTGCTCATCATCCTCGTCTATGATCAAGGGAGTGGATAGCCTTTTCCCACTCCTCAAAGTCATGGCCTTGCACTCCTCCTTTGGATTTATCTCGAGACAACTAGGAAATTTGCCCTTTTGCATTGTTTGGAGTGAGGTGGCGATTTGGCTTATTTGCACCTCAATGTTGTGAATGGCCTTACCATGGCTTTGTACAGTGCTTTCCAATGCGGTGGTCCTTCCTCTTGATTCTTTTATGAACTCTATCATCAAGTCTTCTAAGTTGGACTTCTTTTCGGTGTGTGATGGACCTACATTGGGTAAACCGGGAGGACCTTGCAAAACATTCCTATTGTTAGCATAAGAAAAGTTTTCATGGTTCCTCAAGCTAGGATGGTAATGAGTTGGAAGTTGTTGGTGTTGGTGACCTCTATAATGTCCTCTATCAACATAGTTGGCCGTCTCATTATCTCCTTGTTCGAACTCCTTTTGTGTGGCCATCTCTGATGCTAAAGCGGCAAGAGAGGCTATAGATGGTGGATTTGTTTGAGCTCGGCCTCCTGCAGTTAATTTAGAAAGAGCATTAGTAAGGAAAGCCATTTGGGCTTTGAGTGAGTTTACCTCATCCACCTCATACAATCCAGCGGCTTTTGGGATGATTAGAGAAGCCCGTTCACATGGCCAATTGTAAGATGTATTGGCCAAGTCTTCTAGTATGGTGTAGGCTTCTTGAGCATTCTTGGAGAAGATTGATCCTCCGGCGGTTGCATCTAAGATGGATTTGGTTGTGCTTGCTAATCCATTGTAGAAGAGTTGAATTTGCAACCAATCCGGGTAACCATGTTGAAGGCACCTTCTCAAGAGATCCTTATACCTCTCCCAAGCCTCATATAATTGTTCATCCTCAAGTTGGCGGAATGTTCCAATCTCCGTCCTTAGTCTTTGAGATTTAGCCAGTGGAAAATATTTGTTCAAGAAAGCTTGAGCTAAGATCTCCCACGTTGTAATGCTATCCGGGGGGATGGTTTCCAACCAATCTTTTGCACGGTCCTGTAAAGAGAAAGGAAATAGTTTTAGTTTAATAGCATCATTAGAAATGTCATTCATCTTTACCGTTCCGCATATCTCCAAGAAGGATCGCAAGTGCTTGTGAGGATCTTCATTGCTTCTTCCTCTAAAGGCTAATTCTCTAGCCATTTGGATCAATCCCGGTTTCAACTCAAAATTGTTGACATTGATGGGCACATTCATTATTCCGGGTTGATTTGCCGGTAACATGGGTTGAAAGTAGTCCCTAATTGCCTTGGGTATCTCCTCTGCCATCTCCTCAATTTGATTGAGTAAAGCCCTTAGATTCCTTCTATAAGTCCTATCAATCTCGGGATCAAGAGGGAGGAGGTTAGTATTATCATGAGGCATAAACAGACAAATTAATCAAAATAAAATAAAATAAAGAAGGAATATATATATATATATATGAAATACAATAAAATAAATTATCAATACATAAATAAATAATCAACCAAATAATATATACCTTAAATTAAGATCTATCACTTCTAATGAATATTAAATAACAAAAACCGTTCTTTGGATCCCCGGCAACGGTGCCAAAAACTTGATGCGCACTTTGAGTGTTAACTGCAAGTGTACGGGTCAAGTTATAATATAAGACGGTTAAGTCCGAATATCGTTCCACTGGAGATCCAATTGTGAAGGTTTAAGTTACTTAACTATTTGAGGATTCAATTTGAAAATTATGAGTTATGGAAAATATAAATCAAATAAGAAAAGTATTAAAGTGAGAAACACAAGAGTCAAAGAGAGTTCTAGGGTAATGAATCCTTGTTTATTTCATCATGCAATATTATAGA
>QLSR01000108.1:49402-77210 GCA_031780015.1 Citrullus colocynthis | reverse complement strand
GGGAGTTGTCGCCCACGCTAGTGCTAGCCTGTTGCCCACGCCTATTAGCTGCCAGGCACACCTCCAACGACCACCCACGCACGCTTCACACCTCCTGCTGCCCATCCATGCTCACCAGCTGCCTATGCTGCATACACATGACCATTTTGGGTGTTGGTGAGCATTTTTTAGGCTTAATTGATATTTTCTTCAATTCTTAGCCTTAGAGTGGGTAATTTTGAATTTTAAGCTGATTTTTTTTGGGTATTTTAGGAAATTTTGAGAATTTTTGCAAAAAGGTCCCTAAATGGCAATGGTAGAGGAATAAGTGAAATTTAAGTTGATTTAAGCAAATATGGATGAAATTTAAGTATTATGGGAAGTGTGGGAACCTAAAGGAAATAATCTAATGTCTCTTAGTTAATATTTTAGAGGTTGGAGAAGCTTATAACCCTAAAGGATTAGGCCTGAGCTATGAGTGACATATGTTTTCTTTAAAAAGTAATTCATTCATGATTTCTAGCTATTGTTTTTTATGAAAATGGGTTCTCTTGCTCACTTTGTTGACTATTAAGCATGGTTTACTAATTTTACACAAAATGCCTTATATGAAATGTTTATCTTTAAAAGGAAAGGTCTATGTTTTCTTATTCTCAGATGTTTTCCTTGTGAAGTATATGCTTGAAAAACACGATTCATTCTTGGTTTTCATAGCTTGAAGGGCATACTTTATCTATTTTCCTAAAACTTTGAAGATGCATGATTCCTTGATGCTGGTTTTTGAATATTCTAAGGTTTTCCATGAAATGTTATGTGTTGAAATGTTTACTCTTAAAGCATGCTTGTATTTCTTAGAATGTTTTATAAAGGGACCTAATGCTAAAGGACATTTAGAAGGTATATGGACAACCCTGAGATTATTGAGGTATTCAATGCTAAGGAACGTTGAGAAGACATTTCAGTATCCTGGGACCCAGTATAGAAGCACATTGAAAAAGCACTAAGGCAGCCCGAGGTAGCTATTCCTATGTGCACATATAGAGAGTTAACGTTGTTGTGTTGAGATTACTCCACACAACTAAGGTTTGTTTTCGACGTTGAGAGTGTTGAGCTTGCTTTGCCTCAACTAAGGTTATCTTGAGTTCAAAGATAAAGAATGATCTGTTTTGAAAGCTTTATTTTAGTAAACTGTTTAGCTTGATTTCTTTAAAGACCAAGCATGGTTTTTATGTTGAAGTTTATGTTTTCCATATTATGTCACTCACGGGGCTTTCCCGCTCACGCTTTTCTATGTTTTCTTTCCCACCTAGGTAGTGAAAAGTTCCCATAGCTTAGCCTACTCAAGCCTCGTCTTGCTCAAGATTCAGGATATTAGCAAAAATTTTTCCTTTCCAACTTTTGTATGTGTAAATGACTTTGAGTTAATGTGGCATGTAAACATAACTAGTTGAGTCTAATGTTAGGGTGTGAGAATGTACATTATGTATGTATTCTAGTCTTGTCTCAGATGATTTTAAATGTTCAACTTATGTAAATATTTAATCTTCATGATCTTGTATTTATTATAGATGTTGGTCATGCATGTTATATGCTTTGAGGAAAAGATATTGTGGGTGGCTATGTTTGAAATGTTTCTAGCAAGTTAATCAGGTATAGGTGGATAGTAAACCTCACAAAAGGGGTGATGTTTGCTATCTTCACACCTTTTTCCAGAGGGTAGTTTTGGGAGGAGGTGTGGCAGATTCGATGGTGGAAGAGTCTTAACTTAAGATTGTCTAATAGAAACATCCTGAAGTGTGGCAATGGGTGAGCTAGTCGAGGGGTGGAAGAAATTCTCATGAACAGAAAAAGAGGAAGATATTTGTGAGGTTAAAGGTCTAAATATTTTATTGTAAAAGATAATGTGATGATGTGTTATGTAGCCAAAAATTTAATGAAAAAGAGAGTGAATAATGATGCATTTAGATAAGTGATGATGTTAGTTTGGAGGGTATATCATGACACAGTGATAATGGAAAAGGTGAGGATTATGAGTGGAAGGCCATGGAGCTTTGATAAAGTGCAACCATTGTTTTAGTCTCTCTTAAGGCAAATAATCATAAGGGATATGGAATTCCATTGTTCATTGTTTTGGATTTAGATCCATAATCTTCTAGTTAATTATATGTCGTGAGAGATGGTTCATCTAATGAGAAATATGGTGGGCAAAGTAAAAGAAATAGATTGTGATGATTGAAGCCGATGGACGGGTCCTTTCATGAGGATTCAGGTGCAAATTAATGTTATTCAAACTTTACATAGGGGCTACAAGTTAAAAACTAAGGAAAGGAAAGAGGTATGGTGTCCGATTTTGCATGAGATATTACCTGATATTTGTTTTACTTGTGGCAATTTGGGTTATACATTTAAAGAGTGTCAGACGCAAGGGAATATGAGTAGTAAGCTCCACAAGTTTGGCGAGTGGATGAAAGCCACATGGGTGAAGATGGAGGGGGTTTTACAAGTGAGGATAAGTGGAGAGAGAACTTAGTGAAGGGGATTCATTTGGGTAGGAGAAGAGGAAGAAGGAGCCAATGGGGTGAGAAGGGTAGAGGGATGGACATAATAAACCAAAGTCTAGCCAGCAATATGTTATCAACATACAGAACAAGAATTATTTTCTTAGGCCCTCTGATCTTTAGATATATACATCAATCAACAACATTTTCTTGAAATCCAAAAGATGTGATGGTATCATTAAACTTAAGATACCATTATCGGAAAGCCTGTCTAAGCTATATGTTGACCTCTTTAGCTTACACATCATATGTTCCTTTCCTTCAACCATAAAACCTTTTGGTCGATCCATGAACAATTCTTCATCTAAATTCTCATTTAGAAAAGCAACTTCCACATCCATTTGATGAAACTCTAAGTCATAATGAACAACTAAAGTCATAATAATTCTAAATGAGTCTTCTGTAATGACAGGGGAAAAAGTCTCCTTATAATCAATATCATCTTTCTGAGTGTAGCCTTTGGTAACGAGTTAGCCTTGTGTCGTTCAATATTGTCTTTTGAGTCACGTTTGGTCTTAAAGACCTATTTACACCCAACTCTTTTAATTCTTTTAGCAATTCTATAAGGTCCAAACCTCATTGTAATCCATTGATTTTAACTCTTCTTTCATAGTATCTAATCATTTGATAGAATTATCACTTTTGGTGACTTGTAAAAATGAAATTGGATCATTATCAATACAAAAGTCAAATTCTGACTCATGCAAATAAACCACATAATCATCATAAATAATTGATCTTATTGTGAACTTCTTAGAGAGAGGTTAAAACAAGGAAAGATTTATTGGAGAAAAATATTTAGGTGCATCTTGTCTGACCTTTTTTAATGCAACACACTTAAGTGCTCAATTGCAAGTTGTCACATGACAAACTTTGTTTTTTTAAGAAAAAATATATTCTTATATTTTTTTTCTATTGTGATTAAACGAGATGTGTGGAAATAGGTTCAACTTGATTACACGCAAGTATTACTCTGTATTGAATCACTTGCCACCTCCAACAAGATGCAATATAACTGTCAATATTTGAATTAAAATCTTCACTTGCCACCTCCAACAAGATGCAATATAACTGTCAATATTTGAATTAAAATCTTCACATGGGGAATTCTATCACTAGAGTCTAAGATAAGTAAGGGTAAGTTTTACTTTTTTTTTTAAGTCAATGGTATTAATGAAAAAAAAATTATTTCAAGAATATCTTTTGAAACAAAGTTCAAAACATTTTTTTATATATAATTTTGCCTATTTTAAACTCTTTAGACCACTAATATCTAAAAATTTCAATATGCCCCTACATTTTTTTTAGTACAATTGCGGACTAGGGAATTTGAACCACAAACCTCATGGCTTCTAGCACACTCATATGTCAATTGAGTTATGCTTGGTTTGGCACCCCTATATTTTAAGAAGTTAAAAAATACCCTTATTATTAGTATATGGATGGAAACCATCAATTCCTCATGTCAATTGAATTATGCTTTTTTTTTTTTTTTTCCATTTTTCTCCCATTTGTCCAATTCTCGCACCAAATTTCTAAAGGCCAAATTGTCAGAAATAACCATTGTTAAATTTCACTTTTCACCACTAGCCCGTTTTTTGAAAACTCGTTAAAGTAGTTTTTTTTTTGTACCGAGATTGACCATCGAGATTTTATATGAGTTAACATTTTCAACTTATATTCAAACTATCGATTTTTTTGGGCTTTATTTGTGAATCTCGGCTTCAAAAATTCATGTAAGCATATATTGAGCATAAGATTTGCAAGATTACACAAGATTTTATATGAGATTTGGGAAAGATTACAAGAGAAAATTTGAAAAGAGGCAAAAATTGATATACGAATTGGGAAGATTACATAATATTTGAAAAAATTATGTAGATCTCAGTTAATTTTGGGCAAAAGCCAACCAAACTTCTGGCTTTATCGATACAATTTTATGTGGGATAATCAAACAGAAATTGGTAAATCCATTGCAAATTTGGAAATTTAGACAATTGAAATAGAAACTAGGCGAAGGATTTGAAAATTTTAATATAAGATTTGGTAAAGATAACAAAACTTGAAGAAAATTGGAAAAGAGGTAAATTTGGTATAAAATTTGGAAAGATTATGTAATATTTGAAAGAATTAGGAGAATCTCCCTGTTCATTTTGCAAAATTTCATCGAGAAAGGTCAAAACAATCTATAAGATGAAAAAATCAACTTTTTAAGTGGTTGATCTCAGCTGAGATGCATAAAAACTATTCTAACAATTTCCCCAATTTTCTCAATAACCTAAAATATACCAAACTGTAAAATCTCACAAAATCTCGAAATATAAATTTCTTCTTAAAACTCACCAAAACGATGAATAATCAAGTACAAGAGAGCCGACAAAGGAATACCATCTTCAATTACTTTGAATCACAAAAATAATCAAAACCCAGTCACTACAAATTTGGTAATACGCACATATTTTTTTTTTTTTTCCTCTTACTAGTTGTCCTCAAAATTATGATCCAAATATCAATGTCTCTCTAATTTTCATCGTGTCTTACTTTTTAAGGTTGGTTGCATAAATGACAATTAAGCCAAAAATAATAGCATATGTAGCATAAAGATAAAATAATTGCAAATATAGCATAAAAATGGGCCTAGATATTGTAAAATGACTAAAAAGCACAAATTTTCATTCAGCCCACTCGCGTGCTTCTTTTTCTCACTTTTCTCAAATTGAAATTATCATTGATAGCAACTATCACTGATAGTCACTGATAGCCATAATAGTTGCTATCTGTGATTATCACTAATATACTCTCATCAATTGGAATCAACTTTGAAATATTAACATTTAAGACTACATCAATGAATGATAAACTTCTATATGTTGTTGTTGATTTTGAAAGATTAAGCTATATCAATGATGGAAAACTGTTAGTAGTTATCACTGATAGACTTTCATCAAGGGTTGGTTCCGTACATAGCGTCTCCAGCTTCCTTTATCGTGGTTATCGGCGATAACTTCTATCACAGGTAACATGCTAGTGATAACTTCTATCATTGATAAAATGCTACCAGTGATCTCACTGATATTATGCTATCAGTGGTAGGTATCACTTGTATCATGCTATTAGTGATAACTTTTTCATTCTTTTTATACCATCAAATAATATGCTATAAGTGATAACTTCTATTACTGATAACATGACATCTGCGATAACTTATGGGCATCTCACTTACGATTTGGTTCAAGATTCAACTTTATTAATTAAATTCACTAAGTTGGCTATCAAAAATAGACTTTTATGAGTGGTTATTAACTTTAAAAGAAACTCATTAGCTTTGAAAGATTAGGCTACCAATAGTAGAAAACTATTACTGGCTATCACTAATAAACTTTCATCAATGACTATCAAATTTGAAAGATTAATTTTGATAATTGATATCATTGATACATGAATATTACTAGTATCTACCTAAGTGTTATCACCAATATCACTGGTAATTGATACCACTAATACACAAATATCATTGATATCTATTTAAGTTATATAAATAATATACAGATATCACAAATATCTACGTAAGTTATTGAAGGGAATTGAATCCCGGCGGAAGTGTGTGATCGGGTTCTTTGATTTCTTGAAAGAATTAAAAATACAAAATTAAAGAAAAGGTCAAGCAACATACCTTTGCCGATCCATAATTTCAGCAAAATCTTCTCCTCGAACCGATAGTCTTCTCCTTGCAGTCTTCCGCTATGACTCTGGTAAGGATCTGGTTTGTGGGAACCACTTCTTAAAAGAATAGAGTGAATGGGAAGAAGAATTTTCTTAGAACTTTTCTAAGAAAATTGGAAGAATTTATAGAGGGAGAGTTTTATAGTAATCATAAAGATTATTCTTGTAGAGAGTGTATATTTTAAAGGGTTATATTTATAGAACTCTATGGGTTACTCTTAATCCTATTGGGATTATCCATCTACAGAGATTTTAACTTAAATATTTAATAATATCTGTTACTCTTAATCCTATTGCGATAAGATTTTAACTTAAATATTTAATAATATCTAATATTAATAAATATCTACCCAAATAATATCTCATATTAAATGATTTAAAATATTTTAATATTTATCTTCGGTAGAATCTTTAATTTGAATCTCATCCAAATTAAATAATTAATTATTTGAATCTATTCAAATTAATTAATTAATTCTCCCTCTTTTTATTAATATGGATTTCATCCAAATAAATAATTAATTATTTGAATCATATTCAAATAAACTAATTCTCCATATTATAAAGTTATAATTTGAATCTCATTCAAATAAACTTTAGAATAAATCATGTAATTAATTATATCCAATACAATTAATAATTTCACTCATAAATTTGAATATATCAAATTTTTCTTTTAATATATTTGATCATCATTGATCCATGATAAGCTAGCAAGGGGACCTTATGGACCTACAGATTATAAGCTCCAATGATCCAAAATTAATTAATTAAATTCTTTAATTAAATTAATCTTCATTCATTAACTACAGAACAAACCACTATAGATCTATAGTTGAACTCTTATGAATTGTAGGACAAGTTGTGCCCATGGATCTGTATAACCAAGTCAATCTTTCATGAGTTGTTCATAATTACAACTAAGTAAAAAATGTCTGTTTCACCCCCGTAATTACATCTTTTTCTTAAGTACCACTGATTCCTTTAATGAATAATTTGTTTATGGTCCAACTATAAACTAAGTCCCTCTTGCGCCAGTGAGAGGGTGGGCCCCTTGTTCAAGACGTAAAATCAACACTTAAGGGAACTATTCATCTACTTACCCTATCTGGGAATGAGTAAATTTCATCTTGTGAAATTATGTTTCCAGCTCCCCTGTAACGACCCGACTAATACAATCTAATCGGACCATTACTCAATGCATGCATATTTCAAAAAGACACTATGCTAAATAGTAAGAAAGAAACAATGCCAAAACTCAAGAAAAACCATGCATATAAACATATAAAAAAAAAAAATCTTGGTTCGGGGTACCCCTAATAAAATCAATAAAATTTCGTGAACCGGAATCCAAATACAAACTAAAAGACAAATTTCAAAACAAAATTTGACAATTTAACCAAAACTCTTTAAAAACATGCAGTACTAGCTGAAGCTACTGCGGATCCCGTGAAGCCATCAAGGATTCCTCTTGTCATTCGCCAGCACGTTCTTTCCCTTACCTGAAAAAAATAAGATGAAAGGATGAGCAATTATACTACTCAGTAAGTGACCCCACTACCGGAGCCGGGCTATGCACCCAAGTCCTTTAAGTGCATCTATCATAAGACAGGCATATCTAACATACTTTTATAGGGAACTGGTTATACTCACCCTACAGTTGGTTTTGGAAGTCCACAAACCTCTGGAGACCCAAAGGAACTCTTACCTCTGGTGATCCCGAAGGAATACAAACCTCTGGTGATCTCGAAGGACCACAACCTCCAGTGAACTCGAAGGAACATAACCTCTAGTGACCCCGAAGGACCACAACCTCTGGTGAACCCGAAGGAACACAACCTCTAGTGACCCCAAAGGACCACAACCTCTGGTGAACCCGAAGGAACACAACCTCTAGTGACCCCGAAGGACCACAACCTCTGGTGAACATCCAACCGACGTAGGGGAGTTACCACTACCCAGCATACACGACCAATTAAATTCTCACTCATTTCCTTCCATGAATTCATACATTAACAGCGCTGTTTACAAACATCTTATAATACAAGCATATGCATTTCACATACATCCTTTAAAACATGGGAATTTCATACAAGCATGCTATCTCACATGGGGCTTAGAAATTTTACTCATCATGGCAACTAAACATATGGCGATCTCACATACATCCTTTAAACATGGGAATTTCATACAAGCATGCTATCTCACATGGGCTTAGAAATTTTACTCATCATGGCAACTAAACATATGGCGGGAAGGCAGTTTAGGTAGTACTTACCTGAGTAATTATATTAACTTATTCACACGGCAGTCTTTTGAAAAGTTCTTGGTCAACTGTGAATAAAATTTCCCCAACTTTGATTAGTCCACAAGTCTAGTCTCACCACAATTTAATTCCAAGTAAATTAAAAAGTGTTCTTACCCAAGCGTGGCTTAACTCGCAGTTGCCTCCAATCCTTTTTACCCAACACAACTTCCGGCCACCTAAGAGAATTTTAATCACATAAGTCTAAATCACCAATAGTTTACCAAACTATGCCACAAATTTTCCTTGGGTCCGAGTTACTTACTCAAACGTTACCGATTCGGTGACGAGTAACCAGGCGAGCGTTTGACTGAAACGGCAGCAGAGGAGAACCGGCGGCGGAAGAGAGAAAAAACTGGCGGCGGAAGAGAGAGAAACCGGCGGCGGAAAAGAGAACCAACGTCGGTGGCGGCTGCCGAAGAGAGAGAGAGACCGGCGGCGGTGCTGCAGACGCGAGGGAGAGGGGGAACTGACGCCGGCGCGGCGGCGCTGCAGCCGCGAGGAAGAAGAAGAAAAGCCGGAGAGTCGGCGGCGGCAGCGCTACTGTGCGAGGAAGAAGAAGAAAAATCGGAGCCGGCGGCGAGAGGAAGAAGAAGAAACCGGCGGCTGGAGGAAGAAGAAGAAGAAAATCGGGGGGGGGGAGGGGCGGCGCGAGAGAGAGAGAAGGGAAAAGAAAATTTTTTTCTTTTTCCTTTTTTTTTTTTAATTTTAGCACGCAAACCTAGGAGTTATTTATAATAAAACCCTAATCCCATTCCTTCCACTTTTCCCATTTTCTTTTCTTTTCCAACCAAATAAAATAAAATAAAATAAAATAAAATCTTCTACAAAATAAGATTTCCTTCAATTACTCCAATCCCACCAAATTTATTCACCTTATTTTACTTATCCCGAACTAAAATTATCCCAAAAATTTCCTTAACTCAAATTTTGAAATTTTCCATCTTAGCTTAAATAAATGCACGAAAACACAAAAGAAATAACTATATTTTCCCTTTCATACATAATAACTTAAATTAATTTACTAGGAGGATTAATCTCAACGATTTGGGATTGTTACATCCCCATTTAGTCAAGTCCTCAAAATAGTAGGCTTATTGAGTCGGCAACTCTATTAAGAGATTGAATCCCTTGGCGGAAGTGTTTGATCGCTTTGCCCAAATTTTGTTACAATGAATTTTACAAACATAGAGAATAATAGAAGTGGTAAAGATACTTTTATAAATTTATTAAGGAAGAAGATTAATACCTTTGTAGATCACATCTTCAAAGTATCCTTCTAATCTTCAAAACAGTAAATAATACAGCACAGTTCAAATGCCACCAATGAATCTTCTCTCGTATTCTCTTGGAACAAGGTGGTTTGTGGGAACCTTGTGAAAAAGAAGGGAAATTGGAACATTCTTTTCAAGAATTCTTCCTTTTTAGAGAGAGAAAGAAAAATGAGAGAGATTTTGGTGTGAGTGGAAGCTTTCTTCTATCATAGTATTTTTGCCACCCTGTGAGATCATATCTCAATTTATCGTGAGGGAAGTTGGTAACATCTCAATTTATTATTATTATTTATTTATCTATACAATTAATTATATATTTAATTAATATAAATGAATAAAATCAAATTAAATTAGTTTATATAACTATTAAATATTAATTAGGGATGTTTTCAAAAATAAAAAAAAGCTATTGAAAATAATTAGAAATATAGCAAAATTTTAATTTCTATCTATGATAGACCGTGATAGACATGAATAGAACGTAAAATTTTACTATATTTGTAAATAGTTTGATAGTTTTTCTATTTATAACAATTTTTCTATTAATTAATTAACAATTTAATTAATGAAATCTTATTCAATTAATTAAAAAATCAAATACAATATATTTGATTCAATATATCACATTTTAATGCACATATTCTCTCGTAGCCTATATTTTAATATGAATCCAATTCATATTAATTTAATATTTAAATTCTATTCAAATATTAACAGTGTCATATTATAAAGTTTAAATTTTGAATCTAATTCAAAAATTAATTTTATATTATAATGTATCTTATACATAATTTTAATTGCACATATATAATTAATTCCCTTGATCAATTTGAACATTCAAATTCTTTCAATGCTTAATTTCCTTGTTTGAATCCGTTCTGAGCTATCAGAGGGACCTAATGGACCTATAGTTATAAGGTCCAATGATCCGAGTTTAATTAATTAAAGTCTTCAATTATATTTTAATTATATTAATCAACCTTCATTAACTATACGACATTCCACTAAAGACCCATAGCTGCACTCTTAGGAACTACAGTATATTTATGTGTCTATTGATTTAATCATATTTTGTAAGTCAATCCTTCACAGGGTGTTCGTAATTAAATCTGGGTCAAATTACTGTTTTACTCTTGTAATTATCTCTTGCACCTTAAATACTACTGATCTTTTAAAGAACAATTTTGTTTATGGTCCAACCATATACAAAGTCCTTCTCTAGCAAGTGAGAGAGTGAGGCCTCATTGTTCAAGTCCTGAAGTCAGTATTTAAGGGAACAACCTATCTACTTTCCTAAAGTCAGGAAGGAGTGAGTTCCATTTTGTGAAGTTATGTTTCCAGCTCTACACTCGGTGTCATTCCTAAAATGGTAGACATATGAAGTTAGCAGCTAAGGCCACTCTCACCCATACAAATCAAAGAACGATCTTTATGAGCAAGAGTTCATAACTCACTTAGGATTGAGATCATGTTACATGGTTTTCGTTTGAAATATAAAACTCTTCATTTAACGGTGTTACAAAGAGAGATTTAATTTCCTGGTCCAGTCTTATATAGACTCACTATATAAGATACCTCACTTACATGTCATTACATGAACGATTTAGATCAAATCGTTTATAACACTTACAAAGGTCATATCCATAGTGTTACCAGGATAAAGCACCCAACCTCATCCATATACTATAAGCCTTTTGTATGTTAACTGCATACTGTTCAAGATACATTAAATAACCTTAGATCTTAGTTTATTGGATTTTGAGTTATGCTAATAAATAACATTTATTAGAAAATAAACAATACTTTATCTATTAATAATTTGTTTACAAATTTATAGACTATGAGATTTAGGAAATAAATCCCAATCGAGCCACTCTCACTCATGCAAATCAAAGGCCCGACCTCATAGACAGGAGTTCATAAGTCACTCAGGATTAAGATCGAGTCGCACATGATCATCCTATGAAATATTAATCTCATCAATTAATGGATTTACAAAGAGAGATTAAATATTTCGCAGTTCGGTCTTATACAAACTCTTTGTATAGGTTACCCCCACCCACGTGTCTCCACATGAACAATTTGGATCGAACTATTTGTAACTATTACCAAGTGGGCCATATCCATAGTGTCATTAGGATAAGGCACCCAACCTTATCCACATACTATAGACCTTTAGGTTATTTCTTAAATATGATCCACCTGTATGTCAACTACATACATGTTCAAGACTTCATGCAATAACCTTGGATTTTTCCATTAATGGATAAATTAATATTACATAATTAACAATTAAATTAATAACTAATCAATTACGAGGCTTTAGGGCACAAATCCCAATAGTTATATCATTGTTATCATTGATAATTGATATTATCGATATACGAATATCACTAATATCTACCTAAATTATATCACTAATATACGAATATTACAAATATATACATAAGTTATATCACTATTATCATTGATAATTAATATTATTGATACACAAATATATACATATATATATTTGAGATAAACAAAACTTTTCATTGAAGGAATGAAAAGAGTCTAAGGCTCAAAATATAGTGAAACAAAATTACAAGAATATGAAAACTTAGAACTAAGGATCGGGAGATGCATCCAGATATCTCAACTAGGTTGACACATCTTTAGAACCCTCATCACTTCCCTTTACTAAAAATTCTACCAAGATAACTTAGTAACATGATTACACAGAGGATATAAACACATTTTAGTTAAGATATATATCCTGAATAGAATAATTTTCAAAGGACTTTGACTGAGACCTCCACGATGATGCTAGTAAACAAGTAGAACCAAGACAATTGAATCAATTCAAAGGCTTATCACGAAAAACACGTTGGTTTCTTTTCAAACCAAATCTCAGAAACTAAAGCCTTGATTGCATTATACCATGAAATTTGTGCTTTGGAAGGCAACTGCAAGCCAACTAGAATTTGAGTCATGTTTACTCAGATTAACTGCCCAAAAACTCAAGATAAGTTAACGAAGGAGAAAATATTCCACCAACACTTGCTTGTATAGGAGCAACAAATAATAAGTGGTGAAAATCTTCATCATTTGCTTGACACAACAGGCAAATAGAACGGGATAAGCTTTAATTTGTGAGTTTCTTTTGTAGAGTGGTTGAATTTAGTGTCCCAAAGAACAAAAATCCAAATCAACACATTTATTCTTTTAGGATTCTTAGATTTTCAAATACCCCGGTAAATTTCTTTGTCCAAAGGAGAGGAAGAATTTAAGAATTTTGACAAAGATTTACCGAGTATCTTCTAAGGCATCCAAAGACCATATTCAAGCATTTGAAGTATGAGAAATTTTGTTGCTTTCTACATAACTTAGAATCTGTTGGAATTATGCAATTTCCTCATCTTTTAGCTGTCTTCGGAAGATTAAGTTCCAAGAACCGATAGCCATATCCCAATGATCATTAATGCTACCATTTGGTAATGAAGTAATGCAAAATAATATTGGAAAACACACCTTAAAAGGGATCTCCGAGCACCACAATTTGTCCAGAACTATATGCTTCTACCATTGCCCAATTTAAAAAAGTGCAAGAGCAGCAAATTTATCCCATGTCTTTGATATGCTAATCGTGTGGGTCAAAACCATGGATACTTTTAACCAACCTACACCTAAGTGAATCTTCTTCCTTCATAAATCTCCGATTCCATTTAAATAAAAGTGTTGTGTTTCTGTTTTTCAAATTACCAACACCAATACCTCCATCATGAGTGTCTTTTGAGGCTATCTCCCATTTAGCCAAGTGATTCAGCTTAATGTCCTTATTACCTTTCCACAAAAATCTGCACATAGTCCTTTCCAATTCTGTAGCAATCGAACAAGGCATTTGAAATAAGGACATATAGTAAGTAGGTAGGTTTGCTAAGACAGAATTGTAAGAAGTTAGTCTATCCCCTCTAGATAGATTGTATCTTTTCCGTCTATCCAATTTTAAGTGCACTTTATCAATAATGGGCTGCCAAAATGGATGTTGCTTTGGGTATCCACCAAGAGGCAACCCCAAATAAATGAAGGGAATCGACCCAACTTTACAATTAATCCTAGCTACTATAAACTTCAATGTAGCTTCATCACCATTCACTCCATATAAAGCCGATTTTTTCCAATTTACTTTTTGACCTAAATACCATAAGAAAGACCAATTGTTTGAATTAAAATATCTAGCACGACTTCATTATACTTGCAATCAACCTGATCAAAAGCTTTCTCCATATCTAGTTTTAATATCCAACCTTTCTTCTTCTTAGCTCTATAGTCTTCCACTGCTTCATTAGTGACTATAACCAAATCCAGAATTTGCCTTCCACCAATAAATGCACTTTTGAGTGCTAGATATTATACATGGAATTACCTTTCTTCCTTTCGGCTAGGGCTTTAGATAGAATTTTGTACATTGAAATGGTTAGACTTATAAGTCTAAAGTCCTTGACATGTACAAATTCTTCCTGTTTGAGAACGAGACAATTTTACAAGCATTCAATTTACCATTTGTGTGTAACTCGTCTAACATTTTTTGGAAAATTTCCTTGAAATTCTGCCAATATTCAATATAAAATGTTACTGTGAATCCATTGGGGCTAAGTGCTTTGTTTTTTCCTAGTGATTTAACTGCTTGCAAAATTTCTTCAATTTAAAAAGGGTCTGTTAAACAGAAGTTTTGAGAGGCAGAAACTTGTTTTCATGGGATTCCAAAAGGAATGGTTCTTTCCCCTAGAATTTTGGTGTATAATGTATCAAAAAATCCCAAAATTTCAGCTTCAATTTCTCGAAAAGTTTGTAGTGAAATACCATTGTTTAATAGTAGTTCCGTGATCATATTCCACCTTCCTTTTGCTTAGAGATATCTATGAAAGAAATTAGTGTTCTCATCCCCTAACTTCAACTAGTTCACTTTACTCTTTTAAATCAAATTCCTCTCCTCTAAAAGATACAAATTGAGGAGATCCCCTTTGATAGCCAATCTAATATCCATTTCTGATGATGATAAATCTTCCAACTCAGCTTTAGAGTAAAAAACTTCCAGTTCTGACAGTAAATCCTTCTCCTTTCTTTTCTTCTTTGCTTCATATTCTGAAAACCAAGCTTTCACCTTTTCTTTTACCTTCCTCAGCTTCAAGTTAATGATAAACCCAGCCTAACAGGTTGAATCATCATCATTCAATATCTATTTGATGAGCTTTGAGCACATGCCAATTTATTGGGTTTTATGCCCTAAAACTCGTAAATAGTAAATCTAACATGTGACCGAACATTAATAAAATGTTATGGATGCTTTTTCCAATAAAATGTTATTGTTTATATTATGTTTATCTTGCCTAAATAACCCTAATTCAATAAACTAACATCCTAGGTCATTGAATGAGTCTTGAACAGTATGTGGAGACATATGGGGATCAATGTTCAAGATACAACTTAAAAGGTCTATAGTAAAGGGATAAGGTTGGATATCGTATTCTAGTGACACTATGAATACGACCCACTTTGTATTTGATACAAACGCAATGATCCAACACATTTGTGTAGTGGACATGCAAGTGGAGGTATCTTATGCAATGAGTTTGCATAATGCCGAACCGCAAAATAGTAACAGCTTCCTGTAACACTGTTGACTAGTTAGGTTTCTATTTCACTAGGATGACCTAGACAACCCAGTCTCAATTTTGAGTGGGTTTTAGACTCTTATTCACGAGGGTTTATCCTTTAACTTTCATGGGTGAGAGTAGTCGATTTGCAGACTCAATAAGATTTTGGGGACAAGACCGAGAGGGGTTTCTGTTTAGTGATTGGACCATAAACAACCTGTTCTTTAGAGGAGCATTGCTACTTAAGAATGTAGAGGTGACCTAGGGGTAAAACGATAATTTTGACCTAGTCGTTATTACGAACACTCATGAAGGACTAACTTGCTGTTGTTGGTCTATGTCCATGGACACAGAAATATATATGTAGTGAGAAAAGTGCAACTGTTGGTCTATAGTGGAGTGTACCCACAGTTAACGAATATTGATTACCTTGGATCATGAGTTTAGCCAATTAATCTCATAACATTGAAGCTTTTGATCTGTAGGTCCATTAGGTCTCACTGGTAACTCGTAAAGGGTATTGAGGTAATTATAGTAATTTGAAATGTTCAAATTTACTCAAGGAAACAATATAATGTATGGAGATACATTATAATATAAAGTTTATTAACTTTATAATATAAATTTATTTTGAATTTTATTCAAAATTTAATTTTTGGAAGAATTAAATATTTGAAGGAGTTGAAATATTAAATTTAATATGAATTGAATTCATATTAAAACTATAGGTTAAAACTAACGCGCATTAGATGCATATTAAAACTATTGGTTATTTGAGATAAATATAATTGAATGTGATTAATTTAATGATTAATTATAGGGTTAAAATTAAATATATGATGTTTAATTTAATGATTAATTAATTATTTAATATGGTTAAATTTGATTTAATTAAATTGATTGAATTAAAACTAAAGGTTATGTGAGTGATTTAAATAAATAAATCAATTAAATTGGTTTTGATTGATTAAATAATAATAACTAATACTTTAGTTATTATACGAGTCCACAATGATTTTTTCTATCTATAATCCTTGCCTAACGAAAGGGAAGCAAGTCAATTTTGGTTTTCTCCTCCCTTTTGCGTGGTACAAAAGAAATAGGTTTCCAAGAGATGATCTCTCATCTCTCTCAATCACTCTCTGTAAAATTTCCCAAAACCAAATTAGAATCCCAAATTAGAATCCCACCATCCTGCCTCGTCTGGTGTTCCTGCACAATTTGTAGAGATTGTACAGAGAAGAAATATTGCACAATTTGCAGAGATTGTACTGAGAAGAAATATTTTCCCAAAGAGCTGATGAAACACTTGAATCACAACGAAGGTATGACATTTTCTTCTGTGTAATTTTATTGAAGGTATGGCATTTTCTTCTGTGTAATTTTTATTATAGATTTAGAATCTTTAATCTTTGCTTAACCTATGTTTTCAGTAGAATGTCTTTGTAACATTATTATTATTATTTGCCAAACGTATTGGTTTTTTTTTATATAAATTAAAATACAGCGTTTGGTTCTCTGAAAATCTTCGGACTGTGTAAGGATTTCAACCCTACAAATGGTATCAGAGCCAGGCCAGTCCCTTTTAATTTAGATTGGAATGTGCATTTGATTTATAGGTGGGATTAATTGCGTTTTGAATGTATGGGACTGTTTAGGTTAATTGGCCATAGATTTACAATTTTTTAATGTGATTTGTTCATGTAAGGCCCCTACGTTTTGGGCAATTAATTGTAATTATGATTCACTTACAGGAGTTTGTTGTTGTTTCAAATATAAATTTCTGTACGCCTCCCCTAGATGATTAGTGATGATTTCTTCTTTAGCAAGCTCTTTGTCATGGTCTGAATCTTCAGACTCATCTTCCAACTCTCGATCATAATGCTTCTTATATATTCCTGAGAGAAAGTTCCCTTAATAAAGAAAAGTTGTGAGCCTGGGACTGAAAGTTTTACTGAACAACTATGGGGGATGATTGTCTTTTCAATGAGGATTTTATTCCTTTTGGAACAATGGTTCGAACACACTTTTTTTTTCTAAGAAATTTGACAGGATGAGTGGTTGATCAATGCATACACCGAGTGCTTGAACCTCTTTGAAGTATCATGTGGCGTCGGTCTTGAGGAAGGAGAAAGACTCACAACTTGAATATCTTCTTGAAATCATCAGCTTGACTGTAGTCAAACCGTTCCTCTTCCTTGTGTGAAATGTGCTGGATTCATCTCACCAAACTTGTGTGACTCAACTTCAATCGAAGTTTCCTTCTCTACCTTTCTGTCTTCTTGAATTTCGTCTTGTTGGATCTCCCTTCAAAAATCCCCCTGTTAATTAAACCGTGGTAAAAGATGAGATGGGCTAACTAATTGATGCATTGGACCCTTTGTTTTATCATTATCCAACTGTAAAATATGTCTTAAAGAGGTAGAAGCCTCTTCGTTTTCCTTCACCAATTAAAAACCATTACCTTCTCTCTCAATACTATTGAATTCTTGGGGTTTTGTAACTGCATCCTCATTAATACTTTTTCGTATTTTTTCTTCACCCGAAATTAAAGTTCTTCTCTCCCCATTAATGGTCAAAGGAATATCAAATGTTTCATTGGTTATATTGCCAAGAATGTGAACTGCAAAACCTTCATCCATCATGACCTCTCTAATGCTTCTGATATATAGAGAATTTGAAAAGTCTCCAGCCGAAAAGCATCCTTTGGAATGAGAAACGTTATCTTGGGAGATCAAATATTCTAAACCTCAAAAGTTTATAGCAAAAGTTCCCAACGATGCATCTTTTATTTCTAAAGAAGCTGGAATAAACCCACAAATATTCTTCTCAATCTTGATAATTGCCTTTGAACAATCAAAAAATTTTAGAGTTTGTGAAGAAATTTCCACTAAATCTCTAATAGCACGCAAGCGCACACTATCGAAGTAATAAAAATAATTCCAACAATTGGGTATCATCCTCAAAGAATTATTTATTCAATTTAACTAGCTATTATGCAATTTTCTTAACTTTATTTAGGAATTTTGATAGGGTGATTTGCGAACCATAAAAATTAAAAGAAAGCAAATAAATGTTCAACTAGAGACTCACTTAACTAAGATGTCCTAGGGTATTGATTTCATTTAGTGTTGTTTTGGATTCAATATATTTTCTTTTAATTAAAATAATGCGTGAAGGAGTTAAGAATACACATGCGGAAGCAATTCAGATCTAAGGCACTTTAAGTACATCAATTTTAAGAATTAAACAAGCTTGTTCTAAAAACCAAAAAACAAGGTAATGATACTTACTTGCTGTAGCTCAAAATTGAAGCAATTTCCTTGATAATTTTGATTATGAACACTTTGTGGACCACCACAAGAGACTTCATCATTATTCTCTGGCCTCATAACCGATTGTGGGATCCAAATTGCGATGAATTTGGAGCAAAATGTAGCTTGGAGAGTTTTTAGTTGAAGAGTTTTAAGAAGAAATTTTGTGGAAAATCTCATCAACTGATCTCTTTAATTTGAAGTTAATCAACTCTTACTTAAGAAGATAACATGAAAATCAAATTCATAAAAAGATTGACACCAAATTGGTGATAAATAAGGTGGATTGAGAGGTGTTTAAATGAGGTTTAATAATGTTCGAGAGAAACTCACCTCCTATTTCATGCAAAAATGAAAAAACCCAAATCCAAATTAAAATGAATTTCTAATATCCATTAAAATTGAATTTCTTAAGTTCATTTCATAAATGATCTTTTTTTCGTTTTTTAAAAGTTATTCTTTTAATTAATTTTAAGGGAAATTATCTTAAATGGCAAAACTGCTGAAAATATTTACAACTAATAACAAAATACATAGTCTATCTGCTATAGACCGCGATAGATCACAATAAACTACGTATGTAAATTACCTTTGGTTTTGGTTTTCAGCAAGAAATTAAAGGAAAGAGCATCAAATTGGAGTTAATTTGGTGGAGTTGGAGAAAAGGTAATTTGGATTTGGAGTTTTTGAGTGGTTGAATACTAGGAGGGAGATGAAAAAAAGGGAGGAGGGGGAGTGAGGGAAAATAAAAAATGAGGGGAAGAGTGAGGAAAAATTAAAAAAATTTAAAAAAAAAAAGAGTGGGAAAAGAAAGTGTGAGAAAAAGTTTTTGGTAAAATGCATTTTTTGCCGAAGCCAGAGGTTTGTTTCTGTCCACGCAATGTGTATGGATAAAAACTTTTAGTATCTGCTCATGCTTTTTGCATCGACAAAAATGAAAAAAAATGTGTTTCACTAAGTTCATACAACTTTTTGCCCACGCATATCTTTTCGTCGGCATAAATGAAGTTGTGTCCACGCATTGTAAACTTGTCGGTAGAAATTGGATCTGCCAACATTTTTAATTACGCTAGCAAAAATAAATGCCGGCATAGCCTAAAATTCTTATAGTGTACTATCTGTGTCTATCATAACACAGATAATAGTCTATTACGGTCTATCGCAGATAGACAGTGAAATTTTGCTATATTTGTAAATATTTTGGTTCCTTTTGCTATGATTGCAAAGAACCCTAATTTTAAATAATATTAACTTAATACTAAATTAATTAATTATATTATATTAATATTAAATTTAAATTAATAATTTTTTTTCACTTATCCCGACATTTTCAAATCTAATGAATCTCTATTCATTCGATCAATATTTAAATCACATTTAAATATTTCCAACTCTCTATTTTTTGTTTAATTTATAATTAAACATACAAAACAGAATACATACTCCCTAGACTGAATTTGAACATTTTCAAATTCTCTCGTCCTACTGTTTTAAGGTTTAGTCCATGAGCTAACAAGGAGACCTAATAGACCTACAGATCATGAGCTCCAATGATTCGAAACTAACTGGAAACTCTTTAACCTAGTTAATTAACATTCGTTAACTACAGGGACATTCCACTATAACCCAATAGTTGTAGTCCGCTCACTGTAGATATATTTCTGTCCACTTGATATAGCCATGATTAGTAAGTCGATCATTCACAAGTTGTTCATAATTACACATGGGTCAAAATTACCATTTTACCCTTGTAATTACATCTTGTTCCTTAAGTCCCACAGATCCTCTAATGAACAATTGGTTTGTGGTCCAACCACCAAATCGAGTCTCTCTCGAGGCAATGAGAGGGTGGAACCCCTTGTCCAAGACCTGGAATCAGTACTTAAAGGAACAACTTCTCTACTAACCTTGAATTAGGTAGGAGTGAATTATATCTCGCAAGACTATGTCCCCAATTATCTACCTGATCTTATCCCTAAAATGGTAGGTTTATTGAGTCGACGAACTCGGGCCACTTTCACCTATGTAGATTAAAGGATAACTCCAAATAAATAGGAGTTCATAGTTAGCTCAGGATTAAAATCAAGTTACTTAGGCCATCATATTGAAATAATCAATCTTAACAACAAATGACGTTAGAAAGTAAAAGTAATTATCTCATGATTCGGTCTTATGCAAACTCATTTCATAGGGTGGGGGCACTTTCATGTCTTAATGATATAGGATCACATCGTTTGTTTCAAATATAAAATAGGCTACATCTATAGTGTCTCAAAGATAAGATACACAACCTTATCCTTATACTATAGACCATTTTGGCTATTGTCTAAAGTTGATCCAATTTTTTATGTCTACACATAAAGTCTAAGTATTCAAATTATAGCCAGGGGTTCTTAGTTTATTGGATTTAGGGTTATATTAAACGCAATTCACATGTTCAATAACATCTTTATTGAATAAACCTCGATAACAACTTTATAGAATATGTTCAAAGTTTACAAACCACGAGTTTTAGGACATAAAACCCAACAATGCGTTAACTTAGGTCTAGAAGATCTATGATTCGAGGCTTCACTTACGAGCTCCACTCTTTCTTATGTTTAAAAGCCAATTCTATTTTCATGCAATTGAAACTGGTAAACGTAGCATTAAGCCTATTCATTATTAACCTCTAATGTTTTCCTATTATTCACATGCATGATCCAACACTATTTTATCATGCTAGTTCCGATTAATAAATTTCTCTCTTAAGTAGAATTAAGATCCCCTGAGACAATGAAATGGTGATTAAATATTTATTTGGGAAAGTGCAAACACGATAAAAGGCCAATGCATTCTTTCAATCAAAATAATTGAGAATCATCCATAAACAATATTTTTAATCAAAACCTAGGAATACAAACTAATTTAGCCACCATGTTTAGAATGCAAACCCTAAACATGAGAAAGAGATTAAAGAGGAAAGAATTAGTCGCTGATGAATCCGTTGCTGGTAATGCATCCACGCCTTCTTCTTGATCCAACTTCAATTAACTCTTTGATTAGGCTCTGAAAATAACTTTGAATGGTAGCCTCTCGGCCTCTGTGGAAAGCCCTTAGTGATCCCCAGTCCAACCCCCTCCAAATGACGGCAATTAGGTCTTAATACAAGGTTGGAATCAATGCAACGTCGCAACGCTCTTTTAAAAAAATGTGTGCGAAAAGGTCAGAACGTCGCAACATTCTAGGGCAGCATCGCAACACTCTCCTGTTTTGTCTTCTCGGCTTTTAGCACCGAGCACGGCATCGCAGGGCGTCGTGCTTGCTTCCTCCACACTTTTTACCTCCCTTTTGATTATTCTTTGCCCTAAGTCCAAGTTTGACCTGGTCATTTTACACCATATTTGGTTCGTTCTGGTTTGTTTGCTCGTTTGCTACAAAATAAATAAATCAAGCATCAAAGATCTCATTTAAGCAAGAAAACTAAACAAAATCTAAGGCTAAGAAAGCACATTTTAGGTGCTTTTCACTACCCTAAACTTAGAACTTTGCTAGTCATGAGCAAAGAAAGAACAAGATGATAGGGAAGATCTAAACAAGCATGCAAGTGACTTCAAGTCTTATCCTTCAAAAATTACATGCTAGATTCATAAGCAAAAACATTTCAAGCACATCACTCATTAAAGAGAATTTAAAGCCAAATCTCATCATCCTTTACGTGTGTGTGTGCAAAGTCACATTTAATTCAAAAATCAAAAACCGACTTTAGATTTAATTGAGCTTCTCAAGTTTTCTCCCTACTCTAGCTCATGCACCAATCGTCAAGAATCCAAAAAACTCAAGAAGATAACATATCAAATCGAGTGCCTGAAATACGCAATCAAAGGACGTCCTAAACTTGCATTATTTTACTTAGTAGCACTAGCTTTCACACATTTACCGTAGGAACTCATATCTAATAAATTCCTAGGTGTCCTAACTGATCACAACAAAGGTAACTCTTTTTGCCCCTATCCATGTATACACACTACAATTTTTTTTTTTCTCAACTCTTTCTTTTAATGATATTCTATTATTCCACTGTCTCTTTGTGCGCATTTTTTAATAAGCGAATACAATCATTTTTTCTCCCTTAGTATAACATTACCAACCATCATGAAATACACTCTCTAACTAGTGGAGCCTTTCGAGGTAGGGTTTTATGTCCTAAAACTCGTGGTATGTAAACATTGAACATGTTCTCAATAAAGTTATCGAGATTTATTCAATAAAGATGTTATTGAATATATAAATTGCTTATATCACTTCTCTAAATCTAATAAACTAAAAATCATTGGCTATATTATGAATACTTAAGACTTTATGTGTAGACATAAAAGTGGATCAAGTTAAAGTAATAGCTAAAACGATCTATAGTATAGGGTAAAGGTTGTGTATCTTATCCTGGAGACACTATGGATGCGACCCACTTTTTATTTGATAGAAACGATGTGATCCTATATCATCCATGTAGAGACATGTGAGTGGGGGCATCCCATGCAATGAGTTTGCATAAGACCAGACCATGAAATAATCTTTTACTTTATAACACCGTTTACTGTTAAAACTGATTATTTCAACCTGATGACCTGGGTAACTCGATCTTAATCTTAAACTAACTATGAATTCCTGTCTGTTTAATATTATCCTTTAATCTGCATGGGTGAGAGTGGCCCGAGTCGCCGACTCAATAAGCCCCCCATTTTAGGGATAAGACTAGGCAGATATGTAAACCCTACTTTCATTTGTAAGTACTAAACTTAAGTACGTAATATCGTGGACTTATTTGCTCTCTTTCGTGTAGATAGAAGGAAGAAGTGAAGGAAAGCCGGGAATATTTTTGGTAAGTTGAATTCTAAGTTATTATGAGATAAATCAAACTTGAAACCTACTTTGATATTGAGGAGAGGAAGAAGAAGACGACTAAGGCAAATTGGTGTGGAATTCTGGAAGAAATCATGGTGAAATTGAAGCTAAAACCGAGACTGGTCTGGTGCTCGTGCAATCTGAGCAAGGTCTGGTATTTGGAGGATAGCAAGCTGTAGAGATCGACTTTAAGGCTAAAAATTTGAGGTTAGTGAGTTAGTTCATTTCTTAACAACTTTTGTGAAGGATGGTTGAGCTGAATGTGAAGAGAAACATATTTAATTATAGGTGGCAGTGACTGATGCAGATTTCTCAAGTGATTTGGAGCAGGGTGAAGTAAAATTGGAATATCTGACGAACTAAGGGATGATAAACCTTGAAAGTTGGAGGTAAGTTAGAAAATTCATTTATCTACAAGTTTGGAGAAGGAAAGAAATGCTAATTCGAGCTGGAAATGCTACTTTTAGCAGTTAGAAATGAAGATAGAAGCCGTGTAAGATAGATCTCACTGGGAAAGAACAGCGACACTAGGGCGTGGAGTGAGACAAATCTCGCTGGTGTCGCTGGTCGCTTTTTGTCTCACAAATCTCGCTGGGTCTCGCTGGTCTCGTTAGTCAGGTAAATCTTGCTAGTCATAGTCTCACTAGTACAGTCTCGCTTGTTCCATAGTTTCGTTAGTCTAGTCTCGTTGGTGGCCTGAATCTTGCTAGTTAGTGAATTTTGTTATAAAGTTTGGTCTCGGTAGGGACATGTGCATCAATAAATTAAGGCCTATTTGCTATTCCAATGGGAATTCTAAGGAATCTAACAAAGGAAACTAAATCATTTCAAGCCGAAAAGAGCTAAGAAAGGCATATAATCAATTAAGAGCCCAGGACAAGTTGTGAGTGACAACTTTATTTAAAACGAGCTTACTTTAAACAAAGTTTTCATGATATATGATTATGTTTAGAAACATGTTTATATGTGTATGTGTTTTCATGAGTTTAAATATATTACGATGACTATTTGTTTGAAAGAAAGAATGTGTTTCCATGTAAATGCATATTATGATTTTGCATTGGAAATATTTGAAGCATGCTAGTTGTTAACCGAGCTTTACGAAAGACATGCTATTTATTAATTTATGGTTTTATGGAAGCATGATGATTGTTAATAGATTTGTGAAAGTCTAAGATGCTATAAACTCATGAATTTTTATTCTGTTATTTTCAAAGCATGTTGCTTTTGAATTATGTTTTTGAAAAGGCTCCCAATGCTGAAAAACTCGGAGAAGGCATGTGGGTAGCTGGGATATAGAAATGGTTCCCAATGTTGAAGGACTCGGAGAAGGCATGTGGGTAACCTGAGTATAGAGATAGCCTTCGATACTGAAGGATTCGGAGAAGGCATGTGGGTGGCCTAAATCTCGTATATGGACCCGGTATTGACGGACTTGAGAAGATATTCGGGCAACCTAGGATACGATATGTATGTGCACATAGAGGTATGATTGACGTTGTTGTGTTGAGATTACTCCATATAGCTAAGGATATTCGACGTTGGGTGTGTCGAGATTACTTTGCCCCAACTAAGAATGTTTTCGACATTTAGTAGCATTGAGCTCCGCTCTGCCTCAACTAAGGAAAATGTTTTTGAAATGTATTGTATTTCCATGGTTTTTCGGAAATGAAATGTATATGGTTGATAACGTTATCTCAACATGATTTTCCTAGACATAGAAATGTATTATTTACTGTTTATCTATTATCATAATTTGAACACGTTTTGATTTATTTCTGAACTTGGAAAGGTTTTTCCGGACTTGTCACTCACTGGGCAACCTAGCTCATGTTTTTCCTGTCTTTCTATTTTCCACGTAGCGAGAGAGTCTGGGGTGCTTAGCCTATAGAGCAACTCGTTTGGCCCTACCACCAGTGTCTGTGAATCTAGAACATTGTAATATTTGATCTTAAACATGTGTTGAACATATAGAGGGTTAAGGAATGGGAGTTAGTAAACCCATGTAACTTTTAAGTTTGAATGTAAGCCAGTATATATGATAGCTTAACCATAATAAAAGATTGATGACCTATCATGGTTTATATCTGCTTCTTAAGTGTTTGGTCATGTTTTAAGGTTGAACAGGTTGACAGTGGATGGCGTAAGAGGGTCGATGTCTATTGTCCTTACATTTTCTCCTCGGTTAAAAGGGTACCTGGGAGAGGGTGTGACAAGATAGCTAGGAACATAGTCTTGCAAGATAGAATTCACTCCTACCTAATTCTATAGAGAAGTTGTTCCCTTAAGTGCTAACTCCAGGTCTTGAACAAGGGGCTTCACCCTCTCATTGGCCCAAGAGGGACTAGGTTTGGTGGTTGGACCACAAACCAATTGTTCATTAGAGAATCAACAGGACTTGAGGAATGAGATGTAATTGTAGAGGTAAAATGATAATTTTGACCTAGTTGTAATTATGAACAACTTGTGAAGGATTGACTTACTTATTATTGTTATATCAAGTGGATAGAAATATATCTACAATGAGAAGAGTGCAGCTATTAGGCTTTAGTGGAGTGTCCCGGTAGTTAGCGAATGTTAATTAACTAGGTTAAAGAGTTTGACTGATTAATTTCGGATCATTGGAGCTCATGATCTGTAGGTTTATTAGGTCTCCTTGTTAGCTCATGGACTATACTCTAGAACTGTATGATGAAAGAATTTGAAAATGGTCAAATTCAATAAAGGAGCAAATTTTACAGTTTGTTCGTTTAATACGAATTAGACGGAATTTGAGAGTTGAGATATTTAATTATGATTTAAATATCAATCGGATGAATAGAGATTCATCGGGTCAGAAATTATAAGGACAAGTAGAGAAATTATTAATTTAATATAATTAATTAAATTGTTTAATTAATTATTATTTAAATTAATTATATATTTAATATTAAATTAATATTACTTAATTAATTAAATAGGAAATTCAAATTGGGAATTTTAATTTGCATGGAAGCATGAGGTGTTATATCATAGACTATCGATAATAGAAGTTTATTACTATAATCTTCATACTTTTAAAATTATTAAAAATAAAAAAATTATGGACTTGTTTGATACTGTTCATGTTTCTCATTTTATCTCTAAAAAAGATGTCCAGTTTTAAGAAATTAAGAAAATTAGTTTCTTTTGTTTCGTTTCTATTTGGTGATTATTAACATTGGCTTGCTAATCTTTAGGTGCTCGTGAAAATGAGTAAATATTCTTTAAATTTTAGGTTCAAAACCCAACTTTCATAATTCTTTTTTTCTTTTTAATTACAAATCAAATTCAAAAGGCAAAGTAGAAAATCAAAATTAACAATAAAAAAAATTCAACAAAATGGCAGTTTGGAGAAATCGAATGAGAAATTAAAAAAAAAAAAAATTACAACATACAATAAGAGATTTAATTAAAAAAAAAAAAGAAAAAACAAAAATCTTCCGGGAGTAAGTATGTATGAGAAGAAGATCTGCAAAGTGACAAGAAAAATAAGGGTAGAAAGGAATATGGAAATATCATTTTACAGATTTACTATATTTGTAAATCTTTTTAAAAATTGTTATATTTTAAATATGAAGCTCTGATTTGGCATCTATTACAATTATTTCACTTTTTATATATTAAACTTAAATGACATATTAGTACACACTTAACTAGTAAAATACATTCTTTTTAAAACATTTAAATTGAATATAAACTAGAAAAGCATTAAATTTGGATTATAAATATTATTTCGTGAATATAGATATTAAATATTTGGAATTTGAACATCTAAGTTTTAAATGTTTAAAATAATTAATGTATGTGCAGAAAAGTATGAAAGTTAAATATCTTAGGTTATATTTTTACTGTTAATCTATCGGTAAAAAATTCATGAAAAATTTGTGAAACAAGGGACCTAAGGCTATTTTTGAAACAAGGACTGATAGTTTCCCTCCGATATTAATAAAAAGGGTATTTTTGACTTTTTGTTTTTAGTTTGTGGGTATTTTGGAAAGTTTATTTTCCACAGATTAGAAAGTTTTAATGTATTTTTAATAATCAGCTAAATATATATGAAGCATGTCCAAAAAAAAAAAAAAAAAAAAAAAAAAAAAAAAAAAAAAAAAAAAAA
>QLSR01000108.1:0-48887 GCA_031780015.1 Citrullus colocynthis | reverse complement strand
ACCAAAAAAAAAAAAAAAAAAAAAAAAAAAAAAGAAAAAGAAAAGAGCATTATGTTCAAATATAATTGGACTAAAAGTGCGAAAACCTCAGATTTGGATACAAATGATTCTCCATAAGGAAGAAAAATCCAAATTTCCCTTTCGTCAATAATTCGAAAAAGACAATTTCATCAACCCTTCTCCATCAATATTAACACTCGCTGTTCTTGCCGTTTCTTGCTCTCCTGCTTTGGAATTTCCATCTCCATTTCTCACCGATTCGCCGTTTAATTGCAATTCGCTCCACCGGAGTCGCAATTTTTCGGTTCTTGTTCCAGAATCATGCCCCTTCTTCCATGGAAGACTGCAAGGGCTTCTCGAATCTCCCAAATCGTCGCCGACCTTCAGTCGCCGAAGCGTGGCGGTTCGCTTGTTGTCGAGACCGGATTTCCGACCTCTATTGTTGATCTATTGGTCAAGCACCGCGATCGACTGAGGAAGCACTCGGCGAGAAGGAAGTTGAAGAAGAAGATATCGAAGAATGAATATTTTCACGACTCAATCGCTCAACTGTCTTCTTCTACTCCTCAATCGCATCCTTCGGAAATCCATTCTACTGGCGCTTTAGGCAGTTGCGTCTTGCGCGGTAACCTAGAAATTGAGGATTTGAAGGTCTTGGATGAAGCTCGAGAATGTCGCGATCGTGGATGCGAATTGATCCGGGATCAGACTGAGACGTGCGTTGTCGGTGGCGATGTGGCGGGCGGGAGCAGCGTCTGTTTGTTTGTGTTGAAGATGTTTGTAGTTGCGGTTTTGGCACTAAGTGCCAAGAAGCTTGTGGTTGGAATTACTCTTTCTGCTTTTCTACTTTTTCTTCTGGAATTTGTCGGTAAGCGTGCGGTTCGCTTCTTGAAACCGTGCACTCATGGCGAGGCTGCTCTGAGATCCTTGATCCAAAAGGTATTGAAGCATCTCTGGATTGGAAAGGATGATCTAGTGATTCAAGACTCAAAAAATTGCGAGGAAGAACCTGTTTCGAAAGTTTCGGTCGATGCTTTTCTGAACGAATCGATTGATTCACCGGAGTTAAGTTCCTCAATCGAAGGAATCCAACTCGTGGAACCGGAGGTCGACGCCGGTGTGACGCCTAAGGGAATTGAAGATGAAAAGCGCCGTCTCGGTTTTCTTGGAGATGAGAAGGAAGACAAAGATGGAGGGGATCTTCAAGTATGTGAAAATCAACGTGGAATACGAAGGAAACAAAACCGGGGGTTGTTTGAGAAACTCGTGCGAAAGAAATCAAGTAATCAAGCGATAGAGAAGAACAATAACACAGAGGAGTTGGAGTTCAGAAGTGACAGATTGGACAAGGGGTCGATTGAAGAACAAGATAATGAAACGCTAGAAAAAGAACAAGAACAAGATCGAGAAACCAGAAGCATTCTTTGTGAAGATGAACAAGATAGCGGAAAACCTCCTGGTTTCGATGAACAATGGCTAGCGATGGAAGTTGCAGAGTCGTGTGAAGTTCATGGAATCGAAAGAGAGAGGAGTTTGAGTTACGCAATTCTGGTTCTGATTGTTCTTGTTGGGTTGTTCGGAGGTCGGTCTCTGGCGGTGGTGCTGACAACCGCATGCTGTTTCATGATCAAATTGAACGAAATTACAAGGAGAAAGTCTCTCTGAATCCGCCATTGAAGGTCAGTAGTGTTTGTTAAGAAAGAACATCCTCATCTTTCAGTTCTTATTATACAAATGGTGTGTTTGTTTGTGCAAAGTAGTTTAGTTGAAAGTGAGTGGTTCCCGTGGAAGTTGAAAAAATTCAACTGGGGTTTTTGTACCAAATGCTATAGAATTACACAATCAAAGTTTCTAGTGCACACTGTTGGATCGAATGCTCTGTATATTTGGATGATAATTTATTGTCTACTTGAGAAACTTTTTGTTGAGATTCAAAGCATAGTTTTGATCCTTCGAACTATGATTAGTTAGCCTTGAAGGTGACTTTGTTAAATTGAGTTTTTTTTTTTTTTTTTAATTTCTTATAAAGAAATCTGTAGGATATTAAAATTTAGCAGAGTCACAAATATTGATGGATTAAACATTGACCTCTGATCTGACCTTATCGAGATCAGAGATCATACTTCTTATTTACTAAGAGGTATGAAAAAAAAACTTTGTTAAATTGAGTTTGGTGGAATATAATTTTTCTATATCAGGAGAGAAATTAAGCACTATTTATATATATATAATGATATCTCCATAATTTAGGTACTTGTCTTCATTGAGTTACTTTTTGTGATCCTCACTGACCACTGTCAAGTTGTGGCGGTGCAACATATTTTATGATGTAAAAGTTTGTGCTTTTGAAACTTACAAAGTATAGTTTTTGTTTTCATACATGAAAATGATATTTTCAAAGAGAGACCAATCTCATAAATAATCTCATATTTATTTTGGTATTTTTATTTTCCAATATGAATATAGCTAAACTTTTATACGAGATTTCAGAATATTATGCATCTAAATATTTAAGTTAAGATATAGGGTTAATTTGCAGCAGAGGGTAGTTTTGAAAAAAGATTAGGAAAAACGGGTGCTTTTGGAAATAGTTAGGTAAATAGAGTTTTTTTCTTGTTGTTATTGGAGTGTACCTATTGAACAGGGAATTTTGAAGAATAATGTACTTTTAAAAAATAATGATAAAAATAGGGTGGTTTAGAAACAAATGTAAGAAAAATAGGGTGGTTTGGAAAGATATTTAAAAAATAGGGTAGTGAAATCGTGTACCCTGTACACGATTTCCCTTGTGACTGATCAACAGACTAGTCAGTAGCTGATTGGAAAGCTGACAAGGAGGTGACTCGTGGACTCGGTTCACGAGCACACCAATGACTGCCACCTTTACTTGCTGATAATTTGAACTTATCAAGAAGGAGTTAAGCCCTCTATCACTTTTCCCGTAAAGTTTTGATCAGAACTTTACGGGAAAAGTCACAGGGAGCTCAATTCCTTCTTGGTAAGTTCAAACTTATCGAGAAGGAGTTGAGTTCTCTGTCACCTTTTCGTAAAATTCTGAGGGAAAAGTGACAAAGGGCTCAACTCCTTCTCGATTAGTCTGAACTTACCAAGAAGAAATTGAAATTTACCAAGAAAGAATTAGCCCTTTATGACCTTTCCTTCAGGGTAAGTTTAAAATGGGCTCAATTGAGCCCTCTCTCACTTTTTCTGTAAAGTTCTGATCAGAACTTTACAGGAAAGGTCATAGAGGGCTAATTCCTTCCTATTAACTAACTCGAACCTACCAGGAACGAATTAGGTCTGTCACTTTTTCTGTAAAGTTATGATCAAAACTTTACGAAAAAATCATCAAAGTGTATGCATGGCAGTTGCAGTCGGCAGCGTGGCAGAGAGCATGCGCGTGGCAAGGAAATCGTGGACCTCACCCATAATCGTGGAGCCGATCCACGATTTCGCATATTCATGGACCTAGTCCACAATTAAACAACCCCATTTTTTGTATTTCTTTTCTTCTCACCCTATTTTTGTTAATATTTATTAAAAAAATTCCTACTGAACCTATACATACATTCTCTTTTTTTTTTTTTTTAATATTTTTAATTTTTTTTCTGTGTTGTCATTGCCGTTAAAGGGTAATCTTTTGTTTTTATTTTAGTATTATTATTTATTGTTGTGTTATTCGCTTGTCTGCAGTGTCTTCTCTGTTTTTATTTAATGTTCTTTTGTTTTTTTTTTTGTTTTTTTTTTTTTCTCACCCTATTTTTTTTAATATTTTTTAAAAAAATTCCTACTGAACCTATACATACATTCTCTTTTTTTTTTTTTTTAATATTTTTAATTTTTTTTCTGTGTTGTCATTGCCGTTAAAGGGTAATCTTTTGTTTTTATTTTAGTATTATTATTTATTGTTGTGTTATTCGCTTGTCTGCAGTGTCTTCTCTGTTTTTATTTAATGTTCTTTTGTTTTTGTTTTTGTTTTTTTTTTAATTTTCCAAATAAATTTATTTCTATTAAAATAGTAGAATTAGATTTAGAATTAATGTTTTGCTTAAAGTATTTTGAATTTGAGTCGTTTTTCGTATAATTTTTTTCGATCTATATTTTTCTTTTCAACTTGAATTAGAGTAATACTTTATTTGTTAATTTTAATTATTTTTCTTATTTTTGATCTTTTGTTGATTATTTTTAACTGTGTTATGCTTTTTTATTTGACAAAACTTCAAAATCACTTTCTTTCTATTTCTTAGTGTAGTGCTTCTTCTCATATTTATTATTTTGAGTTTATTTATTTTATGTTAGTTTGATTCGTTAATTTTTTCATGATTTAATGACTAAAATTGATAATCAATTATAATTAATTCAAATATAAAGTATAAAGTTTCACAATTATAGATTAAAATGACAATTTTTTTAATAAAAAAACTGCAATTACGTACAAACTTCCATAATTTTTTCATGAGTTATTTATTTATAGATGCTACAATGTATAATTTCACAAAATAGCGTGCATTGAGGAATAAACTTTAGTTGGATTTTAAAACATTATTTTAAGTAGCTAGTAAGATAAAAGTCAGGCTAGATTACAAGTTCAGTAAGATAAATTTTAGGTTAAATTACAAATTTAGTCTTTAAATTTCGAGTTTGTATCTATTTATTACATGAACTTTCGAGAGTGTGTAATAGGTTTTTGAATTTTAAAAAGTGTTGAGTAAATTTTTATCTTTTCAATCTTATGTCTATTAAATTCTTAAACTATATAGTGTGTAATCAATTTTGAGTCTAATAGATTCCTAAAATTTTCAATTTTGTATCTAAGGAAAATTGCACAAACCACCCCTAAAAACTATGAGATTTGTTAAGATTACATCCTTAAACTTTTAATTTGATCAATTGGCCCCTATAGTTTATTAAGTTATGTAATAAACCCCTTGTGTCGGTAGATGTTCAATTAAAAAAAGGGCAAACTTGTCAGTTCACACATTGATAAAAGAAAAAAGATTTTTGTAAAAAATTTAATCGCCAAATACGGCCCTGTCCTTGCCCACAAAGCCCTTGTCCTAAACGACGCTCTCTTGGTCGACCATCCACCAGCCCTTATGGTAAGCAAGGTCGTCTCTAGCAATCAACACAATATCAGCTCTACTTCTTACGGCCCAAATCAATGAAATCAAGAATGTGGGGCGAGCGTTATAGTTGAATGTTGGGCGTTCCAACGCTCTTAATTTATTCCCCAAATTGACCAAGGTTTTGTTAAGCAAACTCTTGGGGTGTTTCTCCAATTAAGAAGGTATCAAGAGAAACTCCAAATTCCTTTGATCAACTAACACAAGGGATTTATCGTAACACTTAATAAATTATAGGAGTTAATTGATCAAATTATAAATTTAAATTTAAGGGTGTAATCGTAACAAACCACATAATTTAGGGGTAGTTTGTGCAATTTTTCCATGACTAAAATTGACCAAAATTCTAGAATTACAAAAAATAAGCGGGGAACCAAAAGGAAAAAATAAAAAAAAGCAAAATAACAATGGGTATTTAATGAACTTTTATCTAAACCATTAATCTAACCGAAGACCAAGACCAGTCAAGATAAAAAAGCTACATCATCGATTTATTTAGTTTTAAAATTAGTCCAACCATCATCTAATTCAACTTTTCGTTAAGTCACTAATTGTGTTGTTACCTCACTCAAGGACTAAAATTGAACATTGTTGAAATATCAAAGACAAAAGTGTTAGATTTTGAAAATAGGGACCAAATAGAAACTAAACTTAAAACCTATATATTGGAAGGGGCGTTTCTCCCTTTATTAAAAATATATTGACTAAAATTTGACACTTAAAAATACAAACACTAAAATTGAACATAATCTCAAGATTAAAAATGATAGTTTAACAAAAAAAAATTATTCTTCAAACTAAAAATTTTCCAATGCATTTATACACGCCTTATGCAACTTCCTTCCATGCTGTGTAGTTTTCTTTCGCATGGATTTGAATAATAAGTTCTAAAATTTTCAAAATTCAATAAATATTGTTTTATAAAAGTATGAAAATAACCATAATCTCACCATAGATGTTGTATTATTGCATTGATATTTTATTTATTTCCAATTTTAAAAAGGCCTAAAGTTAGGAATGTATCAAGGAATGCTCCAATACCCAACCAACTCACGGTCCTAGGGAGACTAGAAGAATCTGTCAACTCTTTTTGTTTAGATTTGTTTGTTTATCTTTTTGTTTAGATTTGTTTGTTTATTGACGCAAAGTAGTTTGTTTTGATATATAGTCTTGTTTTGGTGGAGATCTACTTTTTCTCGGTCGAAAAAAGAGTGGTAAGCTCTAGGACTCCTAGCCATGTGTACTGTAGTCTTCTATAAGTGCTATCTAATTTATAGTAGGAGAGGACTAGTCAAGCTTTTATAGGGCTTTGAAGTCCTTCTCAATAGGATCAAGGGGGGTTTTCAAGTAGAAGAATACAAATTTTAGGAATTCGGGATGTCTAGTACCTAAAATTTTTTTCTTAAATATGACCGGCCCTACAATTCATTCTAAGACTAGGATGTCAATCACCCCTACGTTGTCATATGCTTTAATGGTCCACACTAAGACAGTAAGCTCTTAGAATATGACACTCATAGTGCTGTTTGTTTGATTGTATCAAAGCGGTTAGTATCTTGCACATGAACTATTGGCTCACTTGTTCTAAATGATGGGAAAGAGTCGTGGTTAAGAAAGACTATAGTTAAATAACTTATATTCAATAGGCTAATATATGAATCGATTCAAACTCTGTAATCCAATAAACGACGTATGAGGCTAAGTCATATACGAAGAATAATGGTAGATTATTATTATTATTTTAGTACGACCATAGGTCTAGTTAAGGGTTTATTTACATTTTTTTTAAATACAAATGTAGAATAAGATACCATTTTGGTCTCTCTACCTAGGAGTTTGTTTAACCTTAGTCTATATACTCTCAAATTTCCAATTAAGCCCATGTACCTTTAATAAATCTTAACTTTAGTCCCACGAAGTTAATATTTATTGAGATTAATTAAATAATAATAATAATAATTTTCATGTAAGGAAGTATAATATGTGATTATATTTTCAAATTTTATAGGGCAAATGTTAATCTAGATTATAATAAAAGGGGCAATAAATTAAAAAATCAATAAAAAAGCAAGAGGTAAGTTAAAAATTCTCCTTCATAACCCTTTTTAATATAATATAGTATAGATATAGATATATAAATAGAGATATTTCTCTCAAACATGATTTGTTGAATCTCTAAATAAATGTCAATTGACATAATTCTATTAAAAAAAAAACAAAACAAAACAAAAAAAATTGAGAAATGTACAATTTTTTAATTGGGTTAAAAAACACTCTTATACCACATAAGTTCATTCTCTTTTTGCCCTATAGATATATCTTTAGAATCATAAAAGGGACAAATTGTATAAAGGAACCTAAAAGATATTGGTTATGCAATTGCAATCTTAACCAGATAAGTAAACTCTAAACTTACATAATGGTAAAAGTTAATTTTTTTTAACTTAAATAATTGTAGAATGGGTACTTTTGTCAAATTTATGTCAATATATTTTTTCACAATGTCATATTGACGTGGGGTGCCTAACGTCCTTTTCTAAGGGTCGCGGACCAATCATCTTTGGGATGTGATTGGTCACCTTTTGAAAATAAAAAACGGTCTACAAAACCAGATTTAAAGTTTGCGGGTTAATTGAGTTTAGGGGAGGTGTTAACACCCCTACCACATTTGTTTCGAAAAATGATTACCACATTTTATTTTAATATTATCATATTATTCCTTGGTCTAAAACAAAAGGAAAAATATTTTGTGTTTATTTTTTAATGTCCCAAAGATAGAGTCATGAATCAATCATAAGAGATATTTTTACACGAAAAATCATCTCTACACCTTATATTTCACAAATAGCCTAAAAAATCGAATTATCTATGTATATAGCCGGTTGTTTATGTAAAAAATGGAAAATATGGACATTAAAGAAATGTGGAGTCAAAGTTTAGGTTATCTACGTATAAAAGCCCAATAATTATGAGTAGTTTGATGCCATTTGAAAAATCTTGGAACTTACCTTGAATTTCAAGATGATTTCCTCACTCAATAACATTAGAAAATCATGTTTACTAATGTTTCATCATCAATTTTTTTTAGGGAAATTTAATGTATTTCTAGGATTATTATCCTAAAAAGAGAAAATTACTCAATTCTCTAAAACAAATGTTTGTTTAAACACAACAAATTTGAAGAGATCGTTACATTTTTGGAATTTCAAAAAATCTAAAAAAGAGAACACTTCTTTTACTCCAAGTTTAGAAATTCATTTAACAAACTTTTAAATAAAAAAGTAAAATTGCCTTTAAAAGGCAGAGATCTTTATTGTTTTGTATATATTATTGAATAATTAGCTTAATCAAAGTAATCTTTATAACGATAAATGGATGAATAAATAGACACCAAGAGACTCAACAAAGGAAAGAAACANGAGTCATGAATCAATCATAAGAGATATTTTTACACGAAAAATCATCTCTACACCTTATATTTCACAAATAGCCTAAAAAATCGAATTATCTATGTATATAGCCGGTTGTTTATGTAAAAAATGGAAAATATGGACATTAAAGAAATGTGGAGTCAAAGTTTAGGTTATCTATGTATAAAAGCCCAATAATTATGAGTAGTTTGATGCCATTTGAAAAATCTTGGAACTTACCTTGAATTTCAAGATGATTTCCTCACTCAATAACATTAGAAAATCATGTTTACTAATGTTTCATCATCAATTTTTTTTAGGGAAATTTAATGTATTTCTAGGATTATTATCCTAAAAAGAGAAAATTACTCAATTCTCTAAAACAAATGTTTGTTAAACACAACAAATTTGAAGAGATCGTTACATTTTTGGAATTTCAAAAAATCTAAAAAAGAGAACACTTCTTTTACTCCAAGTTTAGAAATTCATTTAACAAACTTTTAAATAAAAAAGTAAAATTGCCTTTAAAAGGCAGAGATCTTTATTGTTTTGTATATATTATTGAATAATTAGCTTAATCAAAGTAATCTTTATAACGATAAATGGATGAATAAATAGACACCAAGAGACTCAACAAAGGAAAGAAACGAAAAAGGAAAAGGAAAAGGAGAAGATACAAGAAAATAATAATTGAAATAAACCCCAATTAACTTTAACACCCTCCCTCAAACTCAAGGTGGTTGAGTAGTGAACAACTTGAGTTTGTGAAGAAAACTTATGTATCAAATCAGCAGATCTAGACTAGAAACATGGACCACAAAAAACTTCTGGACTAGAAGAAAAATCCTCATAGAATCTAAACCAGAACCTACAAAGAACTTCTGGCCTGGATACAAAGATCACAGAACTCACAGACGACTAATATGTAAATGAAACAGAGACCTACAAATTACACAAAATAGAATAAAACAGAGACCTCGAAAGATTTAAAACCGAAATAAAGACCCATGAATACAGGTCTGAAAAGAGAGGCTAAAACCCATGGACGAAAAATAATTGCTCCACGAGCTTGAAAATACATATTTGGAACCAAACCAAACCAAACCAAACCAAACTCAATCAAACTAATTGAGCTAATTGAACTAAACCAAACCAAACTGACTTAACTGAACAAAATAAATGTCACACCCCCTCCCGAGTTCACCCACTTAACCTGTAAGGGGACGTGAGGATAGTATACATCACCCCTTTTGTGACGCATACCATCCATCCCTTCACACACATTCTGAACTATTCACAATAAATTTCATATTCTAAGACCTTTAAATATCACATATAGGAAAGTATAAACAAGTTAAACCACTTCTTCAACTCATTCATATGTTCTATTACAATCCATGGTTCAATCTCTTACAATTATACACGTATATCTACATGCCATCTAATAGAGGTTTAACATATAACAACACTTTCACAAGTCAGCTTTTTCTGAATCTCGAAGCTTAAGCAGGGCGAGTTGGAGTAGGCAAAGCACCTGGAACATCCTTGCTACCTGGAGGGGAAAGAAAACATTGAAAACATGAGCTAAAGGCCCAGTGAGTGATCATTTTAACAAACCATTTTGTTCGGAAATCATCAGTGGTAAAACTGAGTTCAACATCAACATAAAACATGCAATGGCTTCCGAATACATTAGTTAAAACAAACTTAATTGCCCTTATCAATTCATACAGGATTTTCAACAAATCATAAGAAAACAGTTGAAGTGCAATACTTTTCCCTTAGTTGAAGTGGAGCAAAACTCAACACCCCAACGTCGAAAACATATAAGGCTCGATGCGGAGCAAGACTAAACGCACCAGCATATAACCTCTATGTGCACATAGGAATATGGCAGGTTGCCCATGTACCTTCTCATGTCCTTGAGTACTGGGTCCCAGGGAAGTTCACATGCGTTATTAGCATTGATCCTCCTCTTAAACATTTATAGGCGGGTTGCCCAAGTGCTGGGTCCCGGGAAAGTTCACATGCTTATTAGCATTGATCCTCCTCTTAAACGTTTTTCTTTTAAGAAGTAACACTTCATACAAACAAATCATATGCAATCATTTATAAGAACTCAGGGCAACGATATTTCATCAATAACATTTCATAAACGTACTTTTCAATAACTTAAAGAACATAAAGTGTGCTTCATAAATCATTTGTGTGCTTCATAAATCATTTGATCACAAAATCGTATTCCATTGGAAAACCGAACTAACATATATAACAAAGATTGCTTTAGGGTAAGAAAAGTGTCAGTCACTACTCTTTCTAGGCCTTGAATGGGTTATAAGCCCTTCCTATCTCCTCTTGGCCTGAAACAAACATTTTCCTTTGTTACACTTCTTTTCTATTCATCAAACATAAACAACAACTCATCATATACTTAATATTTAGAGCTAGGTATGCGATTCAGCTATCATTAGTTCATTCTCAAGCTTTAAGCACTAAGGCTATTACTTCCAACCGCTCCTTATCCTTCTATTGAACTCCAATTCAGAGGACATTTTGTATACAGCTCATTCTTGCTGATAATCCAATGTTTGAACTTTATCTTTCTCTTGACAGAGCTAACTGCTACAGCTTGGATCTCTTTGCTTAAGCCCTGTTAAAAATGCATTTCCAGTTCATAATAAGACTTCTTCCCTTCTACAAACTTGTAAAGAATTGAGTTCCACAGCTTACCTCAAAATTTCAAGGCCTAACTCTTTATCGTTCTCTGGTTATGCTAAAATCACTCCGCGTTGCTCCAGATTACATAGCAGTTCTGTAGCTGCTGCTTTTACCTAAGGATTCATGCGATTAACTTCACTTCCAGCCTAACCATCCTTCATAAGACTTGTTAGAAATTGTGTTAACTTACTAACCTCCAAATTTCAGCTTTAAACTCGGATCCTCGAGTCGTTCTACTCCAAACATCGACCACTGTTCAATTTGTACGTCTGCAAATCAAACTTCTGTTGCAGTTCTGATTTTGGCACCAAAATGAGTGGAATTTCGCCCGAAACTATAAGAACACCTTCCTCTGCTCTCCTTTGTGGTTTTTCTAAAAGATGGGGCCGACTTAAGTTCTTGAAATGTCTGAAAATGATTAAACTCACCTATATATACTGCTGACTTATGCATCACAAGTACCGAGATGATAATGCCGACTTACTCACCCGCAGGTTGGTGCTAGTCTTCTCCTCAACGCAGGGCACTCATGTCTAAATTTTTCCTTCAGCGCCTTCAGCACTAATCATTCTCAGCGCATAGGGTTCTCGGTGCCTCCTACCTCCGACACATACACACATAGTCTTACACACACTAGCTTCATCGCATCAAGACCTTTCTGTCTTGGACGCAATGTGGCTCCAGCGCATGGTTGTCTTCGACCCATGGTGGCGCCTTCAACGCATGCTCTAAGTATATTTCTTCCCCTGACAATGATCATTCATTCTTCGACACGACAACTACTTCAACTCACAGCCCTTCGCGACTTACTCAACAACGCATGATTCTCAATATATTTCAACTTCCACTTCATTCATCAACGCATGGTCTTAGCCAATACTTAACCGAAATTTCACCCCCTTCTTGGCTACTTCTCGGCTATTCTCCTTCTAACGATGCATAAAACCATAACCTCAAACGCATAGCTCTCCCAACACTTGGTATTGCAAGTCAGTGCTTACAATAAAAAAGAACCAAGCTGGTTTTTTTAAAAAAAAAAAATTAACAAGATTAGACCAGAACCCACGATGCAAAACACTGATTCAAAACTTGATATGAACAAATTTGTTACGGTCAGGACAAGTTGACGGTGGGACTGTGGTTGATGGCGGATCTGATCTGTCACCACCGATAGCAGCCATCGACAATTAGAATTGAATAAGATAAAACCCTAGGAATATTGTGTTGTGATATCATGTTGTTTTGTATATATTATTGAATAATTATCATAATAACCTTTACAAGGGTAAATGGAAGAATAAATAGACACCAATAGACACAACAAAGGAAAGAAACAAAAAAGGGAATTATTATAAAGGAAAAACTATATAAGGAAAAGATACAAGTGTCAGCATTTTGGCCTTAATTTCAAATTAATTAATTTTAATTAATTACTTAGTTAATGTTTTGATGATAACAAACTTGAATTAATTTACTGACAATTTGAATATTTTGAAGTACTCATTACATAGATGTTGGAACAATAAAGCCAATGCATTTTAAATCCCTCAAATTGGAGCTCAAACAAAGAAGATATAGCCGAAACAAGCTTAACGGAAAAATCTTGGACTAATGACGTGGCATGTTTTTTTCATCAAAGTGGACCAATTGAAAGGTGCCACTTGGAGAAATGGAGGAGTGACACTTGGTGGATTTTTAAGTTTTTGGATTTGTTTTAAAAGAAAAATGGTTTTAATATTTTTACATATGTTTGTGTTTAACGGTTAGTTGCTTTTCAGAAAATTGATTTAATATTATTTTATGTTTGTGTCTAATGGTTAGTTGAGTATAAATTTTCACCATTCAATTTTCTTTTACCAACATCCAATAGTCCAAATTAATTGTGGTTTTCACCCACTTTCCCTCTTTTTAAATTCATCTTCTTCTCCAAATTTTAACAACTATTATTATTTTCAATCCTCCATAATTCACCAAGCCATCATTGTTGCTCTCTCTCCAAACTTCAAATTTTTTTTTTATTTTCATCTAATTCTTGAGAGAGATTTATGTATGGTGAGGATTGATTTGTTGTAAGCTCAAAATTTGTAAATCCACTCTTTTAGAGAGTTTCTTAAGTGTGTTCTTTAATTTTTCCAAACATTTTGTAAGGGTTGCTCTTGATCTCGAAAAAGAGCGCTTGTAACTGTTTGATCCTAAACCATGAAAAGGATGGAGTTTGTTCTTGAACTCACAAAAAAGTCGGTGAGATTCTTATTCAAAAACCCAAGAAGAGCTTAGGAAGTGGATCTGTTCCCCTTTAATTTGTTCCTTTATTTCCCTGTTCATGCATTGGGGACAATGCCTGCTTTTTAAGTTGGGGGTGGTTGGGTATTCGTATGATTTTAGGCTGATGCATATCTGGCAATCCTTGAGCATTTGAGCTTGAACTTGTGTGATTTAATTGTCTGTTTGCTTTGTTGCTTGTGTTCGTTATTATGACAATTGATGATACACTCATTTAGGATCTTGCATGTTTGAGATAATGTAGGAAGAAAACAAGCATGATTTTTTAGCAATTTAAAAAAAAAAAAAAGAAAAATCTTCTATCTCTTATGCAAATTTGAGTTTTTTGTCTGCCTATCCTAAGTCTTGCATGCTTAGAGTAGTATTATTGGGCCTATGTTTTTGTTGTCATCCCAAAAGGCCTTAGTGATAGGATTAGACTTTTCAAAACGATAATTTAGTAATGCGTGCATAAGGAATTAACCAACAAATTTTCCCACTTGTCTAGAAAAAAGAGAAAAGCAAGAGCAAAAGAAAAAGGAAAGCAATAAAAGAAAAAGAAAGAAAAAATTGGAAGAAAAAGAAGAAAGAAAAAATGAGGAAAAAAAAGAAAAAAAAAAGAAAGAATAAGGAGAGGTTTACTCTATTTTCTTAGGGATGTGAGTAGTTAGACGCGGTTAGGCAACTAATGATTGCTTTTGCGCCGAAAGCGTTCCCAAGAAATGAGCAAATTTAGGCATCTTTGAAGGAATTCAGCCCATAGTTGGATGTCATTCACGTACCTGTGTGGGCAAGCCAAAACAAAAGCAGTCTTTTCAAATAAGGTTTCCTCTCTATTTGCTTAGAAAAGAACAAGAAAAAGATAACAAGAATTGAGGTTCGTTTTTCTTATTGCATGTTTTTGTCACTTTGGGTTTAGGAAGTTTAATTTTTTTATCTTTTGAGCTAGAGTAGGTGGAAAACGAATTGAGGGCTTTACAAATCTATTCCGAGATTGGCTTAAGCTTAAGTAGAAAAGCTTCAAGTTCTTCTATGCATAAATAGTTGAAGAAGCTTTCTTAAAATTGCCTCAATTGGTTGATTGTTTTTTTTTATTACATTGTTGATTGCAAGCATAAACTTGATGGACTATTAAAACGAGAGTAACAAACCTTGTAATTAAGCAAACATTTTTTTTTTTGGAATGATTATGTGTTTCTGCCTTGCTCAGGACGATTAAGAATTAAGTTGGAGGTGTTTGATAGTATCATAAAATGTTATTTTTCCTAGCATAATTCAGACTCTTTCATGGATTTTATGTGTTTATTATGCTATTTTATAGGAATTCAAGCAAATCATGCACTTTGGAGCATTACGGGCCATTCATGGTTGATTTGGAGCTATCGGAAGTGAAATCGGGCACCCGGAATTCAAGGACATAAAAATGACTAAAATACCCCTAGGCAAGTGCAGAGCAGAGTGCAACTATGTTGTGCTCTATGCTCAAAGATAGAGAGCAAGAATGGCGAGAGCGCAGCTGTGCTCCGAAATTTTGATAGAAACGTAACGTGTTCGAGCACAGTGTTGCTACGCTTTGAGTCAACACTACGACTTCTACCCAGAGCGTAATTATGCTCTAACCGAGCACAACGACACTCTCTACTCGATTGAAATTGTATTTTTGCCGATTTTAGGGTTTATTTTGGGAACTTTCACAAGCTTTCAAACTCCAACCCCATCTTCTCTTCTCCTTCCCTCTGTACTTCTCCATTTTTTAGTGTATTGGATGATTGTAAAGCTTATCTTGGACCAATCACGTGGCTATGAGTTACTAGCTTAGGTCTAGGTGAAACCTATGGATCGACTTTGAGGATTTTTGTTCTTAATCTACATTTCTCTTTGATTTTCTATGGTTCTTGAATGTGTTTGAATATCTATGCTTAGATGTATGATAGGCTTGACCAACCATCATTCATTCTTTGCTTGCTAGAGATTAAGGGTGCTCTAATGTGTTTTTAGTCTCAAATGGACAAGGGTTAAAGTATGCTTGGGGTGTGAAATTAGGTTGTTTAGAATAATCTTTTCACAAACTTGCATGATTAACTAATTTCAAGAACGCAATCAATTAGTAACTTAAGGCTATCTGGGTTATTAATCGTCTTAGTTGAACCTATCGAGCTTAATGCGATTGTTTGCTTGTAATGGATGCTATCAAAACCAAACAACTAAGCAATTAGTCTAATTAAGAAATTAATTAAAGTGAATGCAAGATTTCTATGTGTCACACCCCGCCCCGAGCCACCCTTCCGTAGCCCAAGATGGGGCGTGAGGACAGCAAACACTAACCCTCTTGCGATGTCTACCGTCAAACCTTTGCTCTTTCCCAATCTAACACGTGCAACTTAGACAAGTAGAAATAAATCTAACTCATATTAATAAGCATAATTTATTATTACAATTGTCAATCAAATTTTGTTTACTGAAGACATGTTTCTAGTTCTTATTTAATCCACTAACTACAGCTAAGTGCACACTATATCTCAGCAGACCTTGACTTCGCTTAGCAATAGGAACCCCTCTACTACCTGAAAAGAAAAACATTTGAAAAGAATGAGCTTCTATGAAGCCCAGTGAGTAACAAGTTTTAGAAAACTATGCTTGGCTTAAAAGTTCAATGAAATCATGTTCGTTAATACATCTTTTGGAAGCTTATAAACATTTACATATTTTTGAAAGATTTTCCGTTAGTTGAGGCGAAGTAAACTCAATGCTGCTCAATGTCGAATTCAACTTTAGTCAGGATGGAGTAATCTCAACATGCCTAATATTGAAAACAACCTTAGTTGGGATGGGATAATCTCATCATACCCAACATCGAATAACTTTAGCTGTGTGGAGTAATCTCAACACAACATGTCGAATTTCCCTCTATGTGCACATAGGAATTATAACCCGGGATGCCCGTGTACCTTCTCTAGTCCTTCAGAATTGGGGTCCCAATATTAAGGTTGCCCATATGGCTTCTCTATGTCCTTCGGCATTGGGGACCATCTATTATATTCAAGCTGCCCATATGTCTTCTCCATGTCCTTCGGCATTGGGGACAATCTTTTGAAAATAAAGCATGCTTTCTAATAATCAAGTCATTTATAAATACGAGATAAACAATTCTTTAGAATTTTCAAAATATTTCTCAAACAACATGCTTTTCACAAAGCTCGGTATCATAAAACATCATGCTCAAATCAAGTAAAAACATGTTCAAAATCGTATGAAGAAACACATGTTTTATCAAATTCAACTCTTTCTAGAAATCTCATAGTTTGATAATAAACTGAGCTTACAAGAAATATCGAGAGTACAAATCATTTTAAATGAAAATCATGTCACTCACAACTTGTCACGGGCTCTTAATGAGTTATATGCTTCCTCTAGCTCCTCCCGGCAAGCAAAATTTAGCCAAACCTTCTTTCTCTTTTTTCTCTCTTTCCTCTCTAAGGTAAATTTCGATTTTGTGAGTGTGAGAGTTGGAACTTCCCTGTGGTCCTATTTATAAGAATTGAGAATTTTCTTAGTCATCCAACCTTACCTCCAATTCTTGACACTTAATTCCCATATGTCATTTTGCTTGATAAATACTCCATGCATCCAAACATTTGTTTCATTGCATGTATTCTTGGTCATGCATCCCAACACTTCCTCCTTATGAAATGTAAAATCCAAAATGAAGCCACTTAGCACCAAAATTGGGTCAGATCGAAGGAAAAACACATTCTGCCACTTTTCCCGTAAAGTTCTGTCGGGTCGGTCTTCCTGGTAAGTTTCGACAGTTCAATTTCCCGGTAAGTTTCAGCGGTTCGACTAAGTTCCTATGTAGTTTCCCAGTAAGCTCTAGTAGTTCAGATTCCCGGTAAGCTTCACACCTTTACTTCCCGGTAAGTTCTGCAGGTTAGCTCCCAGTAAGTCCACCAGTTCAATGCTTGAAAGTTGCCTTCCCGGTAAGTTCAATTTTCTGGTAAGTTCTGTCAACTGTTTCTCGGTAAGTTCGATTTCCTAGTAAGTTCTATTGACTTTTCCTGGTAAGTTCCATTGACTTTTTCTAGTAAGTTTGACTTCCTGGTAAGTTTTGTTGACTTTTTTTGATAAGTTTGACTTTTCTTGTAAAGTTTGACTTGTTTCAGAAAAGTTCCTGGCGACTTCTGAACGGTTCAAGTGGCCTTTTCCAACCTTTTATGCGCCCAATACTCCTCTATGTGTCCAACTTACTTCCAAAATCCAACACTTAACCAATTCTTCCTAGATGTATGATTTATTCTTAAACCCAAAACTTAAGTTGGCACAAACTGTTTTCTTCCTCCTTTCCATCTCAATGCCTAGTGTCCTTTTTATTGGCCAAAATTTGGCTAACTCCACAAGCACTAGATTTTTTGCGTTAAATTTCTTCTAACTCCACAAACTTGTGTTCCAAGTTTCCTTTGTTTTCTCTAATTCCCTCTCACAATTATGTCTCTTAAGCAACTAGGTCAAAGATTAGGGTGTCACACTATGACTGCTATCAAACCCAATTAATTGAGCATTTATTTTAATTAAAGTGATTAACTAGTAATTAGGGCGCTTGCCTTGGGCTATCCAGGCAAGTTGGCTAAGCATGTTAAATCGAGAGAGATAATCATGTGTAATCCTATGATCAATCGAACATCGGGTGGATCCTAAGTCCTGAGCTAGACGTTTTCTTTTACTTTTCCCGTACTTTTATTTTCTTGCACTTTAAATTCTGCAATTTACATTCTCGCACTTCTATTCAAACAAAACCCCTCGTTTTTACTGCTTTCCGTAGACCAATTTAGCTTAGAGAGATCATATCTTAGGCTCCCTATGGTTGACCCCGAACTTGTCACTTTGCTACTCAGTAGTATAAGTAGTTAGTTCGGTGAATTATAAATTTTATTTGATTGTCGGAGAAAGGTTTATGACGCCCATTCTCACGAACAACATCACCAACCTAATATAGGTCTGAGCATACATCAAACTCTCGACTAAAGAAGCATAAGGGATATTATCCATTTCTTTACACTCCTAATCATTCTTGGGGCATTAGGATAGACTAAAATTGTCCCCTGCTTGGATGGAAACTGGACTAGGTGTACATGATCTTTTCTTAAATCTTTCTAAACATGATCTTTTCTTAAATCTTTCTAGAACTTTGTTGATGGAAGCTTTTTGAGACAATCCCAAAATTTATTATGGTCTATCTCGAAATATTTCTATTCCGATCACATAGGAAGCCTCACCATATCCTTCACCTCAAAGTTGCTAGAAAGGTAATCTTTAACATCATGGAATAACCCACGATCACTAGCGGCAAGAAGAACATCATCTACATATAACACAAGGATCAAACTTACTTCCCACTGTTGAGGTTTAGGCCATAAATCTCGTGGTTTGTAATGTATAAACGAATTCTTTATTTAATAAAATAAAGAGTTATTATATTCAACATTTAAACTTGCATAACTCAATCTAATAAACTAAGACTCAAGATTATTTAATGTAACTTGAACAGTATGTGGTTGACATTCAAGTGGATCATGTACCCAACTTTATCCTGGTAACACTATGGATACGATCCACTTTGTAATTATTGCAAACAATTTGATCCAAATCATTTATGTAGAAACATGTGAGTGGGGGTAACCTATATAAAGAGTTTGTATAAGACTGGATCACGAAATAGTTAATCTTTCTTTGTAACACCATTGACTGAAAAGATTAACATTTCACGGGACGACTATATGTAACTTGATCTCAATCTTGAGTGAGGTATGGCTTCTGCCTATAAGGGTGTTGGTTTGATTTATTGGATTTCTATTTTCGATTTACATTGTTTCATAGCGTGTTGCACAAAAATAGATATTATCATTTTTCGTACAAAGATGCGTCGAGAATTACTCAAGTATGATCATGATTAAGCAAGTTTTCCTATAAGAAGCCCAAGTATAAGCTCTTATAGGTTTCCTGGTGAGTTTAGGGTCGAATGCAAGGACTTGTGATAACTAGGCGTTAAGAATATATGCATGACTATGCGGTGAACTATACAAGTAATATGTGCAAGATTGTAAGTATCTAAAACTATATATAAAGAATGAATAAAATTTCCTACGACTAACAATGGGGTGGACACGGCGATGGTTAGTCAAATGTCCTTAGCATCAGATAGCATGCGTTGAGAATGAATGGAACCATGCGATAAAGGTAGAGTTAACGCATGAGCTAGTTGTTACTTAAGCCGATCTAAGTATAAGTACATACCTACAAACTGAGTTTGTGAATCCATCTCTCGATGTTTCGACGCCACATTAATCTTATCTTTAAGATGCATGGTAAGTTTGCGTTGGCAAAAGATGAACTACTGTTGTGGTGCAATGCTAAAGTACAAAACTTGTTACTGTGTCTATTTATTATGATTAAGCTTCCTATGCGTTTAACATACTATGCGTCTTACTTATGCTTAATGTTATGCGTTTGTGATCTGTCAAGTTTTCCTATCCTTTACCCAAGTATAAGCAAAGGAGTAGGTTTTCTCGGTGGGTCTGAGGTCGAACACAGGGATTATGTTGATTCTTTATTTAAGTGGATTATATGCGTTGTAGTGGTAACCAGAAATAATTCGCGATAGGTGTTTGTTTCTAATATAAAGAAAGCGATAACATGTACACTAAACTAAAATGTGGAAGATGAAAAGGCATGCGACACAGCAAAGTCAGCTAGGTGAATTTAATGAATGGGTAAAAACAGGGTTAGGATTGGTTAACATCTAACATCAGAAACGCATGGTGATAGTCTATTCATACTTGCAACTCTTCTCCCGGTTGTCAGCTACTATGCGTTATATGTCTATAATGCATAGGAAAGTGTTAAGTGCCAAGGTTGTTCCTATGTCTAGGCAACACTACTTAGCCTTGTCAATTGAGTTCCACAATCACTTACCCTCTTGAGCAGTCTGATTATTACTACTTATATCGATTAGCTAGATGGACATAAGCATCGGATTAAGATTACAATTAACAAGATCCAATAGTTACACTATGGTTCTTATTTAGATGCTAACGCAACCCTTAACTCGTGATAGATTAGTTACTCATGGATTCAAAGTAAAAAGCGGAAAGTGTAAAGAAATGAGTAGACATGGAAGAAATATAGATTGATGAACGGAATACAACTTTAGATAGCTCAATGTCTTGACACAAATCTAAAATCAAACTAGAAAAAACAAGATAGAAAGCAGGAAAAGGGCGTCAATATCTTGAGTCACTGGGATGGAAGCGTGAGGTTCTGCTGTGAAGTGGTCAGGCGTAGGGAAGACTCTTCTCTCTCGAGCTATTCGTCTCTGGTTGTGTTCTGGAGAGAACTCTGCTGTCACTTAGGAATTTTTCCGAGAATCAACAACACTTTCTCATCTTGCAGGACTGCCCTTTTATAGATGTTGCGTTCGCAACCAATGGCAGATCTACTTGATTGGCGGCGAAATTGATATCATGCATCCATCTCGCCTAATTGCTTAATTCTCAGGTCAATTTAGATCCACCACTTTAGCCACAGATTATGTATGTCAATCTTCTGACAATCTCTCAAGATTATGATCTGATTTTCCGCGCCTTGCGTCTTTTGATAATTATGTGTTCATGGAGAAGTTTGGCGGATGTCAACGCGTCATAGGTTGCTAACGCATAGTCTTGCGTTAAAAGGTAGGCAACTCATCGTTTGCATTCCTGCGTTGAAACATGCTTTTTAAGCTCAAAAAGTGGTAAAATTATTATCTTCATAAAAATACAAGAGTAGAATGCATAAAAAGATTTATTAGTAAAATTTAGCTTAAACTACCACATGCTTCTCTATTTATTCTCTATTTTTCTAAGAAAAGGGCTATAATAACTTGTATTTCTACAAGTTATCAACTACATCTCTGCACTTCATCTAGTCTTGATAAATGCTAAAAATTAACCATCTACTCTCTCAAGCTAGACAGTCGTGCTTACTACATTTGTTTGTCAGACAAAGTTATTCAAGCTGATGATATGCATTCATCAGGATGTAACATACTTCATATTGCTCAAGAAAAACTAACTTTAACATCTAACTCATTTAGCATTCAATCAACATGGTGTAAGATATTTAATATGAAAATAAATGGAAGATAGTCGTCAATCAAACTTATATTAAGAAAATAAGTCATTCTCTCGAATGTCATTAACAAAACATAAGTGAAAAGGAGAGAAATGGAAAATAAACAGAAATGGAAGACGTCAAGCCGCCACTGGCAACTTCTTGCTTCATTGAGGCTTGAGATAATTGCTATCTGATACATAAAATCCATAGGGTGAAGGTTCTCACTCACTAGGAGACGATTCTGAAAGTTCTCAGAATCCTTCTCTCAGAAGAGCTCGAAATGGAGGCTGGTTATGGTGGAGGAGTTGTGCAGAGCTTTCGCCTCTTGAACTCGTTTCCTCCCCTTTTTCTCTAAAGCTTTGGGCTATTTATAGGCGTTGAAAAGTTGAAGCTCATGATGGCCTGACACCTTTGCATTAAATTCCCTGCCCTGCTGCGTAGATTTTTTTACATTGTAGGTACATTGGTTCTGCCATGATCTGATAACGTTTTGTCCTTTTTCATAATGATCTGACAGCTTTTGCCCAGGCGTCCGTATTTACTTTCTCTTCTCAACGCATGGTCTCAACGCATGGTCTCGGACGCATAGTTTCGACGCATGGGTTTCCATTTGTTCTCGCAGTAGCTTCGTCTCTAGTCCTTGGGTTATTTGTGCTTCTTTTCTTCTTAATCCTGCGTTGGGAACAGAAAAGCTCATAATTTTTCAGGTATTTTGTTTTGTAAATAGTGCCAACGCATGGTGATACATTTTACGTAATTCAACTACCAAAATCATGCGTTTAGCTCTAAAGTTACTCTAATTAATTCAAATAGTGACTATAATAACTTGTATTTCTACAAGTTATCAGAGGGCTTGTCTTTTGATTTGTATGGGTGAGAGTGACATGTGTCGCCGACTCAATAAAACTACCATTTTGAGAATAAGACCGAGCGGGGAGCAGAAAATATAGCTACACAAAATGAAATTCACTTTTTCCCGACATTAGGGTAAAGTAGAGGAGTTGTTCTTTTAAGTGCCGACTTCAAGTCTTGAACAATGAGACCCCTCCCTTTCATTGGACCGAGAGGGAATTTGTTTATGGTATGACCATAAATAGGTTGTTCATTAGAGGATCAATGAGACTTAAGGAGACAATTGAATAGAGGTAAAATGATAATTTAACCCAGTTATAATTACAAAGAACTTGTGAAGAATCAACTTACTTGTAATGGCTAAATCCATTGACAGAAAGTATTCTATAGTGGGGAGAGTATAGTTGTGGGTCTTTAATGAAGTAACCCTTAGTTCATGAATGTTGATTAATGTAATTAAAGAGTTTAATTAATTAATCTCGGATCATTAGGGCTTCTAGTTTGTAGGTTCTTTAGGTTCCCCTACTAGCTCACTAAGGGTAAAACAAGAATCAAATAGTTTTTGAAGAATTTGAATTGTTCAAATTAAATAAGGAATGTGCATTAATTGTATAAGATATAATTAATATAATATAGATACATTTTAATATAAAGTTAATTTTGAGTGAAATTCAAAATTAAACTATGTAATATGAGAGTATTAATGTTTGAATAAGATTCAAATATTAAATTAATATTAATGAGATTCATATTAAAACTATAGGTTAAAAACTAATATGAATAAGATTGATATTAAAACTATAGGTTATGAGAGAGATATGTAGTTATATACGATTCAAATACGGGCTTATTTAAATATCGTATATTTAAATTTAATTAATTAATAATTAAATTTTTTTAATTAAATATCACGTTAACTCCCCTAAAATGCAGGGGAGTGGTGGAGGGATGGAGTGGGGACTTATAGTAACTCCCTCCTCTCTCGCATTAAAGTTACAAAAAGTCTGCAATTTGAAGAAGTTGGAAAAATTATGTGTATTCCTCTCTCTTTGCACTCACTTTCTCTCTAAAAAGAATTCTCTCATAAGGTTTATGGAAAACTTCAACTTTCTTCTATAAAGCCATTTCCTTTTCAAAAGAGGTTCCCACACAACTTAATCCTTCTCAGAGCTATAGCAGGGAAGACATTTATGGTGGTGTCCCCTTCGAGATCCAATTGGAGGTTCGGTTCGTGATTAAGTGAGAAAAGTTTGCTGGAAAGGAAAGAACTTTGAAGAAAAGTCTTCAAAGGTAATCTTTCTATTTTCTCTATATTTCTTTTGTGAAGTATAAAAGCATGCTTAAAGTTGTATGTTTATCCTTCTCTGTAATTTTGTATTCTTAATCAAAATTAATGATAAATGGCAATCAATCGCTTCCGCTAGGAATTCAATCCCTTCACCCACAACCTTCATGTAGATACATCGGTCAACGATCATTCATATAAACTTATATGACAATATGGTATCATTAAACTTCAAATACCATTGTCAAGAAGCTTGTTTTAATTCGTAGATTGATTTCTTCAACCTACATACAAGATTCCTTTTACCTGTGGTCTCAAAACCTTGAGATTGGTCCATATATACCTCTTCTTCCAAATCTCCATTAAGAAAGGTTGTTTTAACATCCATTTGTTGAAGCTCAAGATCAAAATGAGCCATCAAAGCCATTACAATCCTTAAAAAGTCCTTTCTAGAAACCAAAAAGAAAATCTCTTTGTAGTCAATGTCATCATTTTGAGTGTAAGCTTTGGAAACAAGTCTAGCTTTGTACCTCTCGACATTGCCCTTAGAGTCTCGCTTTGTCTTAAATCACACTTGCAACTAGCTCTTTTAGAATCCTTCGACAATTCTATCATTTCTCAAACATTATTGTCATCCATAGATTTCATCTCTTCCTTCATGGCCATTAATCACTTATCGAAATTTTCACCATTCATAGCTTGATCAAAGGAGACTAGGTCATTATCAATGCTCAAGTCACTTTCATGGCATAAACTATATACTCATTTAAAATAGTTGGTCTTTTTTCTATAGTAGACCTCCTTAATGTTATTTCTTATTGAGGTTGCACTTGCTCATTAACTTAAGCATTTTCCTCATCTTTTTTAACGATGACATCTGTAATTGGGTTTGGAGCATCTATTTGTTGTTCCATATTCATGCCTTGTGGCTATGTTATGATAATAAGAACAACAACTTGAGTTTAATCAATTGATGGATTTTGGTCCATCAATGACTCACTTATCTTTACATCACGTGCTTCCACATTCCCACCGACTATGTCATTTTCAATGAAGCGACCATTCCGAGATTCTACAATTCTCATACTATGGTTAGGACAATAAAATATATACCCTTTTAACATTTCCAAATTTCAATATGTATGCAGTTGTCCTCAATGCATACATCCACAATAAAATTAGGTATAAAACTATCATTTATCATACTCCTCACCATTTCCACTAATTTATAATTTTGCCTTTCCACTACACTATTTTGACATAATGATCTGTGCATTGTATACTGTGCATAAATGCCCTTAGACTCAAAAAGTTTTTTGAATAGACCTGGAATTTGTCCAACTTCCGATGTTTATCTGTAATATCACTACCTCTATCAGAACGTATTACCTTAACCTTTTTATTTAACTGAATCAGGCTTACACTTTTGAGTTCATAATGAATTGTAATGGATGTCTCAAGGACATCAACCGATTGAGTTATTTTATGCAGTAAATAGAGGTAACAATACCCAGTGTAATGGTTAATGAAAGTGATGAAATACATTTCATCGCCCCAAGACGGTACGTTGAAAGAATATTTGTCTATATTAAAAAGAGTAATCTAGTACTCCTTGTGGCAGCCTATTTTGATGCATGCTTGGTTTGCTTACCTTTAATGCAATCCACACAAATATCATTCCAATCGGTAAAATCCAATTGAGACAAAACTTCACCTTTTATTAGTCTAAAAATTCTCTCTTTGGATATATGATTGAGTCTTTTATGCCACAAGTCAACAAAAGACTCATTTAGTGCATTCCTTATCATACCAACATCACATTCAACATTAAACAAGGAATTAACAAAAGTAGAATTTAATTGAAACAATACAAAGTATCCAACAATAAACCAATATCACACAAGTTTGTTCCACAATACAATGAAAAAGAACTAATCTTAAAATAATATCATAAAACATCCAACCTTGAAACAGAAATAAGATTCTAGAGCAATTAAGAACATATAGACACTTCTCTAAATCTAGGTAATAGCTAGTGTCTAACATAATTCTACATGTCCCTACAACTTCAATTCTAGCCTTCATCCTGTTTCCCATAAATAGAAAGCTTTCACTTTCCAGCATTCAGTGGAGACTAAGGTAATCATGCATAACATTAGAAACATGAGCGGTTGCACCCATATCAAGCCACCAAGTATTATAAGGTACCTCAATTAGATTTGATTCAAAGCATACAAAAACAAAATGTATACCTTTCTTTTCAAACCATTCCTTCCTCCTTTGGCAACCAACCTTCTTGTGCCCAGGTTTGTTGCACTAGAAATATTTTAGTATCTTTGCATCTTCTCTTTGCCCTTTACTGGGTTGCACCTTAAATCACTGTTTTTCCTTGTTCTTCCATTTCTTACTTAGAGCTTTGTTACCACATAGAACCGACGTTTGAATTACCATGATAGACAAAATTGGCTTGGGGAAGTTTGACCTTAAAGTCTTCCCTTTGCCTTGCCTCCTTTTGCATGAACATGATCTTAATATATGAATGAGATCATTTTTTCTTAAGTTGATTGTTAAATTCTTCGAAATTGCTTGAAATCATCACCCTTACTTGATTTCAACAGGAATTCAACTAACACTCTCTCACTTCTTGATTTTAAGCCGATTGTAGGTGTTCATCATGTGAGTAATGTGTTCTTCCATTGTCTGAGCTAAAGTGTACTCTTTATTAGATAAATCATTAGTAAGGGCAGCAATAATAGGCGTATCCATAATGTCTATCATAGTACACTTCTTAATTTCAGTCACAAATTCCCTCACTTTTTCAGTTTTGGGCTGAGAAGGCTTAAACATTCGACATTATGCTAAGCTTAAGGAAGATCATCAAAAGCCTATTTGACCTCTCCGAGTTCTCCCATAGTTTCTTGCCTGCCTTCGAACTAGTATTCGTCAATTTAGTGGGCTCATCCATAACTAGAACTGAATCGAGTCCTACAAGCCCAACATTTAGCTTGACATATTTGATCCAGTCATCATAGTTCTGCCCATTAAACTTAATACCAATTGCAGTCATATTTGACATAGGAGAGACCACTCAAAGCATTTACATCTTGTAGATTAATTTTTTTGAATTTAAACCAAAATTCAGACTTTAACATATACCAAAACGTTGCATTTAACTTCACCTTTGGGCTAAATCTAAACACAACCAATAATCATCAGTCATGCATCATTCATATATCATATATAAGGTCAATCACTAAGTTTACTTTAATATCCAAGCCATCTTTTGATGCAAATATATATTAATTAAACAAAGTTCATAACCTACTTTAATTGTTATTAACTGAATAAGATCTACCTTTGGGTAACTATATAACTACATGTTAATAAATATAAATGTTTATCATTCTTAAATGTCATTTATGATGCTATATCAAATAAACATTTATAAAATAATTTAAATCATTTAATGAATTCTAAGGAGGGCTCTTTGGTGACTGACGTACTCACTAAAATATTAAATAGTTAAATCATTGCTACAATTGAATACCACTGTGGTTCATTATTGAAAGAACCTCCGTAAATTTTCACAAACATTTGAATAATTATTGTAGAATAATAATTATTCTATACGAGATCAATGTTTATCTTTTCGTTATGACAAAGACTTTAGGATCAACAAAGCATGAGGAAAGAAAAAAAAAATAAAAAAAACTAGGATGAAACTCTATATTTGTGATCAAATGGATGGAAAATAAGTCTTTTTAAAATATATTGATATATTATTATCTTTAAATTATTTACTTAATTTTTCTGCTGTTAAAATTAAATATGTAATTATGACTAAGAAAATGTTATTAATGTTCATGTTAAGGTGGATATGTGAGTATGTGGAATTTTTTCATAACATGATGTAATTTGTATTTTTAATAAAAGAATATGAACAATTATATTTAGGGTTGGTGGGTACAATATAATATTAAAAAAATAGATTGACCTCTCATGAACAATTTAAAGGTTACTAAACAATACTGCATAAAAATTGAAATAATTAGTGATCAACGGAATGTATGAGTGATAAGAATATAGGTAGACGAAGTCTCAGTGCAAGTATACACTATCGATGAAGAAATAATCTTGGAGTATTCCAACTATTGAATCCCACAAGACTAGGTTGACTTTTAAGTTGATTATGAATTTAGACCAATGAAACTAAAGTAACCAATAAAATAAGTTTATCTTGAGATAAATAATCAGAAGTAGTAAATAGTGATAGATAAACAGGGGCAAACAATGATTCAACCTTCGGGGGTGTTGTATCTTCTTAAGTGTTGTGGTCGCATCATATCAGAGTTGTGAGTTATGCATGAATAGAAATCAACTCCTATTCGGTCTTGTGTCAAGTTCCTTTAGGAGGTCTAAGCAGCTAATGCCTAATGTTTCCAGGGTTAGTTAGATCTATTTCTAAGGTGACATGACAATGCTATTTCTAGTCTCATATCCCTTTGTAACATTCGTTTATACCCTAACCTTCTCAACATTAGAGGTCAACTTAACTTACTAATTTTATCTTTAAAACCAACAAAGAGAATGTGTAAAACAAAATGGTATGAAATGCAACATACAAAAAATTAATAGTTGCCATGATATGGACTTAACCCTCCCTGAGATCTGTGAGGAAGAAAAACGTAACAGAAATGAAAATATATATATATTGAGTTTGATTTGATTTTAATTTTATCTTCACAAGTGTAACATGGAAGAACCAAATGAAAGGAAATAAATGAATACCTTATAGATCGAGAAAAGAAGAAGAGAAAATATCGTGATTTTGAGTTTAATCGTTACAACGTTTGCAAGGAAGAAGAAGGTAATAATAGTTGCCCTCACTAAAAAAAATTACTAAACTAAAAACCAAAATAAAATATTGCATCTCTCTTCGTATAGCCATGGTGATGAAATTGCAAAGAGATGAAGAGGTTGAAGCATGAACCAAGAACCAAAGGTTTTGATTAGGAGAGAGAGGGTTGTTATGAGAGATGGGCATCAAAGGGTAACCAAAAAGGAAAAGGTGGGAAAAAGTGAAAGGTGTAACATTTGAACAACAAGTTTATGATACCAAAAGAATTCCAAAACTAAAAAAACACTGTTGCACATTTTTTTTTCAAAGTTTCAGTAGCAGTTTTATGTAAAATGCTATTAAATGTATTGTTTTTTTTTAGTCAACATTACTTGAGCCATAACAATCCTAGGGCATCAACGTTGTTGAACTCCTAGGAGGATTTAGCTCATGACTAATTATAAAGTAATTAACTTCATTGAATTAGAAAGCATAGCTATAAGATAATGATCAATATGGAAATAAATTAATTGAATGGTGATGGAAATACAACTCAAAAATGCCTTGGGACGAGTCCTCAAGTTCCTAGTCTTTCCTTAGGTTGACTCTTTTTTTTTTCAAGGATGAACCTTTTCTCACCATATGCTTTCACAGGATGAGATGACCTAAGGTGATCATACCTTAGAGGAACTTTCGTTCTTGAACTTGAGAAGTTGAGAAAATGACATGAGGGACTGACTGGAGTGGCTGAATTGTGGAGTAAAATCATTGATGGAGAGTTGTTCATTGAAATGAGGAGCTCCCTATCCTTCTATAGACTCCAATTGGTTGAGGAATGAACTAAAATCATGGTTTGAACGTTTACCTAGCTTTTGACCAAGAAAATAACAACTAGAATTGACTGGGCATGACCCAGTTTTATTTTTCTAAACAAATAACATTCACCCCTCATTTCACGCTTCTCGACACCCAACACTCATTTTTTTTTTCCATTTGAAACATTGATTTTCCAGCCCCAGTTCCAATTTTTTTTTTTTTTCACACTCTAATTTTTTTTCTTTTTTTACTTTGTACTAGTTAGAAGTAGTAATAGAAGAATAACGAGGAGAAGAAGTTGAAGCAAAATAAGAAGGAGAAGAAGAAGTAGAAGGTACCGATAATTGCTTCGTTAATCGTTCTTTCTATTCAACCGAAGGAAAGGAAAGTATATCAGAGGAAGAAGAGATCGACGCATAGAGAAGGATGAAAAAATCGTCGATACAAGATGTGCGAAGTTTAAATGGGGTTAGGTATTTAAAAAAAAATATAAATTAAAGTTCTAATAGTTTTATATTTTGCTAATTTTCCATATTAGTATAGATTATAAATATAAATATTATGATATAGATAGATTCTCCATGTATTCATCAACGTAAAAGATGAATCTATATTTCTATTGTACCGTAGAAAAATCTACAAAAATATAAAAATAAGCAACAAAATATCGCTAATGTAAATATAATATAAATAATATAATTTTAAAAATCATAAAATGTTTATTTATAATTTAAATTTATTTATTTTTATTTTTTTAATTTTTTTAAAAATTTNTTTTTTTTTTCAAGGATGAACCTTTTCTCACCATATGCTTTCACAGGATGAGATGACCTAAGGTGATCATACCTTAGAGGAACTTTCGTTCTTGAACTTGAGAAGTTGAGAAAATGACATGAGGGACTGACTGGAGTGGCTGAATTGTGGAGTAAAATCATTGATGGAGAGTTGTTCATTGAAATGAGGAGCTCCCTATCCTTCTATAGACTCCAATTGGTTGAGGAATGAACTAAAATCATGGTTTGAACGTTTACCTAGCTTTTGACCAAGAAAATAACAACTAGAATTGACTGGGCATGAATCTAGAAAATAACAACTAAGAGATACTGATAGCTATCATTTGATATGTGATTAATGATTTGATACATGATAAATGATTTTTCTTGAGATAAGAAAATGATAGAATTGTTGAATATTTATTTTAAATCTATCATAGTATTTGTTCACTAATTATTACTTTAAATAGGGTCAAACATGGTTAGTATGTTGAAAAATATGAATAGTGCTTGTTATCAAGAGGATCAAACATATATGCAATGATAGTTCTATCATGAAAAATATTATAGACAAATAGATTGAAGAAAAAGAATGAATTGTGCTTGTTATTGAGAGGATCAAACATATATGCAATGATAGTTCTATCATGAAAAATATTATAGACAAATTGATTATTGATGATGATGATGAAGAAGAAGAAGTGATATACAAACTACCACGGTTTATCGCAATATACAATAATAGTATTCTATCGCAATCTATTACTATCGTCGTCTATTGCGATAGACGATGATAATCGTACTTTATTACAATCTATTGCGATAGACGACGATAGTATTCTATCTCAATCTATTGAGATAAACTACTATCAATTCAAAAATACGTTCACTACTATTGATAAACTACTATCGCGATTGACTACTCTATCACGATCTATTGCAATAGACTATTATCAATTATTTATCCATAGATAATCATTTCTTTTCTTTCTTCCTCCCAATTTTCCAAAATACATTCTAAAACATATAGAGTTAAAACAAATCCCGGTGTTTGGTTCTGGTTCTGCATGCAAATGAGGCCATTTTGTTTTTTATTTTTCTAAACAAATAACATTCACCCCTCATTTCACGCTTCTCGACACCCAACACTCATTTTTTTTTTCCATTTGAAACATTGATTTTCCAGCCCCAGTTCCAATTTTTTTTTTTTTTCACACTCTAATTTTTTTTCTTTTTTTACTTTGTACTAGTTAGAAGTAGTAATAGAAGAATAACGAGGAGAAGAAGTTGAAGCAAAATAAGAAGGAGAAGAAGAAGTAGAAGGTACCGATAATTGCTTCGTTAATCGTTCTTTCTATTCAACCGAAGGAAAGGAAAGTATATCAGAGGAAGAAGAGATCGACGCATAGAGAAGGATGAAAAAATCGTCGATACAAGATGTGCGAAGTTTAAATGGGGTTAGGTATTTAAAAAAAAATATAAATTAAAGTTCTAATAGTCTAATATTTTGCTAATTTTCCATATTAGTATAGATTATAAATATAAATATTATGATATAGATAGATTCTCCATGTATTCATCAACGTAAAAGATGAATCTATATTTCTATTGTACCGTAGAAAAATCTACAAAATATAAAAATAAGCAACAAAATATCGCTAATGTAAATATAATATAAATAATATAATTTTAAAAATCATAAAATGTTTATTTATAATTTAAATTTATTTATTTTTATTTTTTTAATTTTTTTAAAAATTTTTCTAGAAATATATATTGAAATCGATATTTTATCATATTTTCATAAAATTAAATCTCTATATTTAGGTCGACTTTTAACCTGGATAAGATTAGATTTATTTATTTTTAAAAAACAAAACTATAATTTCTCCCTTTTCCAAAAGTTATATTTTCTTCAAAATTTTTTCCTTTGAACCCTACTTCTTCCTTCCTTCACACTCTGCCACATCTTCCCCCCCATTAACCGGTGGGCAGCCACTGCAACCCAACCAGTCTGAAGCTGCCGCCGCACGCCGCTCCTGCCCGAGGCCGCTTCTCGCTGCTCTGCCCAACGTCAGCACGCCCACCCTCGGCTGTCGCAGTCTTTTAGTCGCTCCCTCTCTCACCTTTCACACTTTGCCGCAGTATCTTAAACCCTCCGCCGCAGTCGCTTTAACCCTCAGCCGCTCATTCTTCAACCCCTAACCTGTGCTCTAAGGTTCTGATCTTTTTTCTTTTTGATTCTTTAATTTATGTTGATTTGTAAAACCTTACCTATGGGCAAGAGATAAAAAGAGATAATGAGGTTGAGAGAAACTTGAAGATGCTAGAAATTTGGGAGAATGGAGTGAGATACTTGAGCTTGAGAAGAGAGGTTGAGAGAAACTAGAGAGATGGGAGAGAGTGAAACGAAAAAAAAAAAGAAAGAGTAGGTTTTTGAATTTTTGATTTAAAAGGGGAAAAATAGACCTTTCATTGGATCAACAGTCCATTTATTCAACAAAATTAAAACCATCTTAAACCTCTTTAGCCCTTCTCTTTTTGTCCTACTTTTGGCAATTTCCCTAGATGCTAATACTGGAATTTTGTTTAATTTTGCTTGCCCCATCTATATAACAGCAGTGAACAATTTTATACCGGCTACCATGTACCACCTTCTGCGTAGATGACCTAAAATGGTGGAGTGGAAAAGGTAGCGTTGGAGAGGAGAAAGTTGATGGCAGGACTTCCTCAGCGAATGTTTCTATTCAAGAACTTGAAACTACCATGTGTGAAGAACTTACTTGTTTTATAAGATTTCACCGCACTCAATTCTAATGGGTGGGTGATTACTGAACTAATGCTATTGAGTAACTCCCGGCGATTGATTGAAGCTGTGCAATTGCGATTCTCCAGAACTTCCTGGGAAAGTTTTAGCTCATGGGTTTGTAAGAGGTCAAGTGCAGTAATTCAATTGTTCTTAAAATATCCTTTTTCTTTTACGGGGATTTGGAAATGGTGGAGGATGATGTACCCAAGCCTGAATCATCTAATTCCTGCTGTAAAGTGGTAAGACTTTCTTTCTTTCTTCCTTTCTTCTCTTCTGCTTTTTGTGCTTTGTTGATTATATTTCATTTCATTTCATTGTGGTTCTTCTGGGAGCAGTGGAAAGATATGTACATGAAGCTCGAAGAGAAGAGAGTTGCTTTAAGGCAGGGAGTCAAACTCCTTGATGAACAAATCAAGAGGATTCAGGCGGAGAATCTTAATCTTAAAAAAGGTAGAATCTCAATCATGATGATTTTCCTCTGCCTGTTTTTATATGTTGTAAGAATGATGCTATTAGCAGGATGGGTCTGGGTATTGCAGAAAGAATGCTTATTCATTGTAGAATTTGTGGCACTTCTGCTAACAATAACACGGAGATATGTGACATATGGTTAATTGAAAAAAAATATATTAACCAACATAAGAAACTTTTTGTATCTTTCCTTAATTTATGCCTACTGGAGTAGTTTTTTATCATCAAATCAGGTCTAATGTTTTTTTTTTCCTTCCCTTCACAGCAATGAGATTTTTGTTTCCCATCAATTTTTTTTCTTCCCTGTGATTTTTCTTAATTGTTAAATGACACAAAGTGTGTAATTCCTATCCCTTATTTCTTTTGTTTTGAAGTGGTTCTATTTAAAAAGTAGATTTGATTCAACCTTTATACAATGAAAGAGTCATTCTTCTTGATATATGCGTCAATTTGGTTTTTGTGTCACTTTGCACCTTGCCCTAATACAGGATATAAAAAAATCTTTTGCTTAGCTGTTGAGCATGTGTAAAAGAAAGGCTATAGTCACATCTTCTACTTCTTCTTCTTCTTCTTCTTCTTCTAACATTGACAATTCATTGGTGTAGTATATGAGGAGGAAAAGGCTCAAACTTCCATTGAGAGAGAGGGCAAAGACAAAGAAGCTGCTATTAGAGTGTCTTTAGAGAGGGAGATTTTGGACTTGAAATCTCAAATTTCTTCATTGAGACAAAATAATGTGGAGGCAGTTAATGTTCGTGGGGAAGTAGATCATCTTAATGCACTTGTTGCTGAGGGTAAGAAGGAAATTAGTCAACTGAAAGAACTTCTAGAGACAGAGAAGAGAAGGACAGATGCTGAAAGGAAAAATGCTGAAGCGAGGAAAGAGGAGGCTGCCCAAGTGTTGAAAACTGTCAAGATTGAAAGGAGTAAGGCTAGCGATTTGAGGAAGTTTCACAAAACTGAAATGGATAAGGTTAATGATTGCAGACAACAACTTGGGATGTTACAAAAAGAATATGAAGAAACAAAGTTAAGGTTGGCTAGCGAAACATCTAAACTAATGGAGGTAAAGAAAGATCTAGAGATAGAAAAGCAGAGGACTTTCAAAGAGAGAGAGCGTGCAGATTCTGAAATGTCTAAAGCACAGGCTTCAAGGATGCAAGCTGGAGAAAGCATGAAGCAAGCCGCGGAAGAAAAATCCAGGGCTGACAACTTGTTTCAACAATTGGAAAGAAAGACATGCAAGATTAAGGAATTGGAGAAGCAGGTCAAAGAACTTCAGACCTTGAAAAATTTTATTGAATCTTGTTGTGGCGAACACGTCAAGAAAACTAACAGTAAGGGCGTGAAAAAAAATGATAAAACTTGGTTGGAAATGATAGAGAGAAATGCAAATGAATTAAAGTTGGCTTTTGAGTTTTTGAAGGCTAAGGAGGTTAACATAATGCATGAGATGGACGGAGATTTGGCAATTATAAAGGAGAAGTTAGTGGATTCCAACGTGATGAGATCATCAGAACTGAAAAACAATTTAGAGATTTATCGCAGGAAGGCCATGGATGAACAATGCCGTGCTGATAAATTGTCTCTTGAGTTAGAAGAAAAGAAAAGGAAAGTTGAGGAATTGCAAAAGAACTTGCGTGAACTGAAGTCTTCTAGGAAATTAGTTGATGGATCTGCTGTTTCTTTTGAACATGTTATGAGTTCTGAACGTGCAGAAATGAAGCTTTTGAAAAAAAAGCTAAAGTTTGAGAAGACGCGATTAAAGCATGCTAAACAAGTGGCTAACTTGGAAAAAACTCACCGTACCATTATTCAACAAGAACTGGCTCGTTTTAAGCTAGAATTTGTCCAGCTGTCAAATCACTTGGACGATCTACACAAATTTGCCTCTACTGGCACTAAGGATAACAATGACTTGGAAAAGGTTGGTTTTTCCTTTTTAATTACTTGTTTGTTACCTATTATTTAATCTTGTATCTATAGTACTGGTTATATTGATTGTTATATTTTTATTTACTTCTAAAGGCACAATGACATCACATCATTGTTATTCCTCTGTTGGATTGGTCTACCCACTTTTCACCCGAATTGATGTAGGTTGGTTATTGGTAACAGTTGAAACTACACATCTTCATTCTGGTAACTCTAATTTTTACTAGCCTTGTCAGTTAAGAATTGGTTGCTAATCATATTGACTTTAGGTTCATAGTTTTGCTATTCATATGAAGCTGATTTAAAATGAAATTGTCTTCCTCTTTCGAATTATTAGTGATCTTTAAAGATCCTTTTTCCTTTTTTTATGTATTTCTCATTACTGAGCTGCTGAGAAATGCGAGGATAATAATATTTTCACCTTCTCACTTGCTTTCTTCTTTATTTCCTTTCACCTATGTCTTGATGGATAGTTGTGGCATAAAGTTGTTTGTGATTGCATATTCAGTCTTAATTGAGTTGTTACAGTCCTCTTCTATTCAACTGATTGCTTAATTCATGGTAAATTTACTCTTCAAGGGTTGTTGTTACTTACTATTCTCTATCCATTTTTGACTGAACACTTCTTTGTTGAATGGCTTACAGACAATGAATGCTGAGAACTTGCAAAGTTTGTACTCAAAGAAGAATGTACGTGCTATAGAGACATTCCAAACCTGGATGCCTGATACTTTCAGGCAGACTTCCCCACAACACGGTGCTCCATTGCTTCCTTTGTCCGGAGGGAATCATATCACATCTTTATCAGGTATTGAATCTAGGTTGGAGTCCTTTCCTGGAGACTCTAACAGAAAAATGTTACAAAGTTGTGCAGTCAATTCTAGTACTGCATCTTTTTCTGATGGTCAGTTGGTCGGCTCACAGGAAAAGGCTGGCCTTTGTTTGACAGCAACAAAACTGGCTGGAGAGAATTTGAATGTGCAACCAAGAATATCCAACTTATCTAGTGAAGTTAGTAAGATGAAAAGCAATGAAAACCTTGCTATGATGGCTGAAAATAGCGTCAGAAGTCCTATTAAAAACCGTGTTGGAAGAGCTAATGAAAAACAACAACAAAAGAGAAAAAGGACCGCTGAAACTGTTGAATCCATTGATTATTTATATCATGAGAGTAAGAAAATGCATTCTCAGATTGAAGAGAACTTGTCTCTTTTGCATGCTCTAAATAGTCCTATAGAAAGGTCATTAGAAAAGAGTGGACATGTGATATCGAATGTGCTTCAAGATTCTTCTGCTGATAAGAAAATTCGGAAAAGAAGAAAGGCTTTGTGCCAGAAGAAAACAAAGGTGCAACATGTACTTGATGATAATGAGGTGAAGTTGAATAAAGTTGACACCGAAGTTTGTGCACCTAAATGTATTGGTAGACAACCTTCACAACCTGCCTGCAAACTTACGGACAGTTGTCAGCCATGTGTAGTGGAACTTAATAATTCTGTCATAAGTGAACTTCAACCCTTGGAAACTTTTGGGAATATAGCAGATGTGGACTATATGAAATTGCTAGATTTGGATAGTGCTGCCGATGAGGAATGTTACAGGAGAGCAATGGAAATGCCACTGTCTCCTTCACTTCCAGATGTTTATATTCCTGGCGCTGAAACCTCTGCTTTGAATGATTTTGAGTCTTTAGTAGATGAATTCAATGAAGAATTGCCAGATGATAGAGGTGGTCAGCCACAATCACATAACCATGATGTCATCGATGTTGAGATTAAGTCCAATTATACGCAGTCCGGCAACTTCAACTTGTTAGGAGATATTCATAGCAGTCAACACCAAGCTGATCCATGTTTAATACAAGGGAGACATGAGAGGGATCTTTTTGATATTGTACAGGCAGAAAATAACTGTCTTGATCAGGTTGGGGTCATTGTAGGGATGCCTGGGACAAATGTTTCTCTCTCTGGTTGTGAAGGGATGGGAATATCAGAAATTAAATCTGGAAGCCTGGACAACTCTATCCCTGACTTCTGTGTTCTTTTCTCTAATTTAAAAGACTGTCACAGCATCTTCAGAATTTTTTCAGCAACTAGAGCTTGTATAAAGAGGAGCTCTATGATTGGTCAAAAAGAGTGGATGGTGCAAGAGATTTTGGCTTCCCTTAACATGGAGCACGAACTTTTACCGAAGTGAGTACTTCATTTGCTTTAGCTTGCATCTCTACTATCTATACCAGTGCAAGTACAAATGATTATCGATTTTAGAAAAATATTTTCTATTTCACGATCCCTCCCCAAATAATAAGCTGAGTTCCTTAAATTTTCAGATGAAGCATGCTCTCTGAAAGAATTGAAAGTCTAATAATGATCTTTCAGGGAGAAGACTTGTGTATTCTTTTCCTTGTTGCTGCTCAACTTCACCATTGTTGCTGGGCATAAATACGGGAACTTTTTGAACTGCCATTCCTGCTTGGATTCTTTTTCGGGGCACATATATGAAGGTTTACTCTTTTTCTCACTCTCTCTCAGTAATCTATGAAACAAATTTAATTTATACGATTTTTTTTTGTGGTTTCATATTAATAATATTTACCATATTTCTTTCTTCTTCCTCTTCTTCTTCTCCTCCCTGTTGGCAGCAATGCTTGATCTGGAAATAAGAAGCTTGTTTGCTAAATTGCTTAGTTTAGACAAGCTACTTGCCCTCATAGAAGACTTCCTAGTAGATGGACAGATCCTGTCATGTGCCGATGCCTCTTTTGAGACATTGACGGATGGTGTTTTGAGGGTCCATATCCCTATAGATGGTGTAAACAGACTATTGTCACTTACCCCAGCATCAACAGAGTATTTGATTGCAGGAAGTTCCATACTAGCATCAATTTCTAAAGCAGTTTATCGTACTCATCTTCTTTGGGAGGTATCATACAGTATTTTAAGAAGCTGCAGGTACGAGTCTTCATTGATGTTAACATTGGTTCATATTTTTGCACATATTGGCGGAGATCAGTTTCTCAATGTGGAAGGTTACTCTACTCTGAGGCCTGTCTTGAAGTCAATAATCGTTCACCTTGAGATGGTTGGATCATCAGATGATGCTACTTTCACCCCACTCAAAAGAAATCGCAGAACAGGGTTTGTTCAATGTGCTAATTGCCCTTTTTCAGAGGAAGTCATGTCTATGCCCATGGCTGGGTCGTTTCTGTTGCAATTAATCCAGAAGAATATATCAAATGAGATTATGGATGAAGATTTAGAAAATCCAACCAGCTCATTAGATATGGAATCCTTGTTCAAGAGGAATATACCTAACCAGATTCTAAATAAAGATTCAAGTGAAAAAGAGGTCCATCCATCGTCGTATTTGGACTGTGATGCATCTTGTTATTTAAAGAAGTTCAAGGTGTTTGATGATGAAGCACGCTCTCTCTTCAATCCAACATTGCGTGATGTTACCGATACCATCTCTTTGGTTGAACTGCTAGCGTGCTACATGGTACTGGTCCTCACCTTTTTCTTTCGGTATTAATTATTTTACATTAGTCTGTTGATGGTTTGAGGACTGGCTTCTTGGTTTGCATCATATATACTATTATTGTTGTTTTTATTCTAACAAAATAGTTGTAAATGCTTTAACAATTTTCATGTAGATGTCGAAAGGAAGTTTTTCTGTCATAATGCATCTTTCTTTTTTTAGCTGTAGGAATGTGAGAAATTTTAGAGGGTTAGAGAGGTTGTGGGTAGAGGGTATGGGATTCACCTAGTCTAATGTCAAGATGTTTGTTTCTAAAGGTTTTTTAATTTTTTTTTTTTAATTTTTAATTTTGAAATATATATATATATATATATTGGAATTTCGTAGATAGTATGAAATTACAAAAGAGCTGAATAGCCTTGAAGATTGCATGGAAGTAGGTAGTAAGTTTGTAATCACATAGAAAAGGAATGAATCTACACCAACATAAAGAAGTATATAACAAGTGTTGGAAAAGAGATGGGAAGTCTGTAACTTTCATATCGATGTTGAAAGGAAGCTTTTCTGTCATCATGTATCCTACTATTTTTTGGCTATAGGAATGAGAGAATTGTTAGAGGGTTAGAGAGGTTGTGGGAAGAGAAAGAGGGTATGGGATTTTACCAATTTTAATGTCAAGATGTTCATTTACAAACTTTTTTTGTTTATTATTTATTAGTATATTTTTTTTAATGAGAAACAGTCAATCAGTATTTCATTGGTAGTACGAAATTACAAAATGGTTGAGTAGTTGTCAAGAGTACAGAAAGCATTTCCATTGGAAAGTAAGATAGTAAGATTGTAATCACAAAAAAAAAGGAGTGAATTTACACCAGGATAAAAAAGTATATAACATATGTTTAATAAAAGATGGGATTTCCCTATCTTTTGTCCTCGGTAATGCGGTAATTTCGTTCAATCTAGTTAAGTCAACGATATGCGTTGATGATGAAATTCCACAAAATTCAGAATGTGTATGAGGGTCTCGCAGCTCTTGTGACAAAGGGCACACCTGCTGGGGGTAGAAATAATCCAAGGGGCTTTTTTGAGCAAAATGTCCGGCTGTATTTATGCTTCTATGGCTGACTTCCCATAGATAGAATTTGAACTTTTTAGGAATGGGGCCAACCAAATGTTCCTGTATAAATCTACATTGTGAAAATTGCCTTTAGAGGCTAAATGTTGTGAGAGAGACTTGGCTGTGTAGATACCCGATTTCTCAAGGTTCCATTTCCATATATCATCCATCGAGGGCCTAGAAGGGCTGCAAGAAGGTAGATAAAGTAGGCCACTCGATAATCTGGGGTTCAGTAAGGTTTCTTCTCAAACCAAGGTCCCATGAGGCATTCTCTCTGTTCCTGCAATTAGCAACTGAATCATCCTTGTGATTCGAGAGAGCAAAAAGCCTTGGGAAGGTCTCTTTTAAGGGAGAAGTGCCAACCCAACTATCTTTCTAAAAGGATGTAGAATCCATTTCCAGTAGTGCCGACCACATTATCAAGCATAAGATCAGGATGTTGCACAATATATTTCCATGGGCCTTTGGAGAGTTTTGGTTTGCTTTGACTAGGACGGAGGGAAGGACCATATTTTGAAATGATGAGGCGCCTCCAAAGAGCAAATCTCTCCCTATGAAATCTCCAAATCTATTTTGCAAGTAAGCTTTGATTTTTAATGTTGAGGTTAGTTAATTTGAGGCCCCCTTCCTGTGCAGGAAGCTTGATTTTCTGCCAATTGACCGAGTGAATGCCCGTTTTATCCTTGTTACCATTTACAAATATTCCCTGTTTCTATGTGAGAAGCAACTTTGGAAGAGAGCTGAAACAGAGAGAGGTAGTAACTGGGGAGGTTGTTCAAGGTGGCTTGAATTAATGTAAGTCTTCCTCTTTAGATATACTAGTTAGAGGACACGTGCAATGCACACGGTTGAAAATCTTTAGAAAATAAAATTTCAAATAAACTTATTTTGATTAAATTTAAATTGTAAATATTTGACATGAAATTTAAAAGTAAGGTAAAAGATAATGACAAACTATATATATGTTTCATTTGATTAATTTATAATGAATATGACATGCATTTGCGCTGTTGAAAATGTTTGAAATATAATTTCATTATAATGGTTAAAGGAACATAATTCTTTGATAAATATTGGACATTAAGTTTAAAAGTAATTATAGAGATAAAATGAGATAAAATATTTTTATTTATAATTTTAAATGGGATTGAGTAAAAATAGATTATCAATAACTTTAATAATGATATACATTTGTTTTTTTTTTTTTTTAATTTGAAAGCATGTTGTATCTTCTACAACTTTGTTCTTTTTATGTAAAAAGTAAAAAGTGTATGTGAAGGGATTTGTATTTGTTAAATGATGGATATGTACGATTTTAAATAAAAAATTATTATAAATATAAAAAATATTAAACTATTTACAAATATAGCAAAAATTTACTTTATATCTGTGATAGATCACGATAGACCTAGATGGACATCTATCTGTGTCTATTTGGTAAAGTGATAGATGTCTATTTGGATCTATCGCGGTCTATCATAGATAGAAAGTAAAATTTTGCTATATTTGTAATTATTTTCAACCGTTTTTCTATTTTTGAAAACATTCCAATTTAAATTTCAATTTACTAATATTTTATTAATGAAAAAAAGGGGAAAAAGAAACAAAGAGGTTCAATAAAGAAAAAAGAAAAAAAAAAGTAGAAGAGGTACAATAAAAGGTACGAAAGGATATGTGGATATAATAAAAATAATTGAAAAATCTAATGGCAAAAAAGGGAATATTGTATAATCAAATGGAGAGAAAAGAAAAAAGATAAGACATGAAAAGTACTTGCAAATTAAAACATCATGAAGAGATGTGATTTGTGAGGGCAAAGTAGGCGTTTTAAAAAAATTTAAAGGTAAAATGGGAACCTAAAGATTCTCCCCTTTTGGTGCCATATTTACGTGTATGTGTCTATATATATAGGGTAAGATGGCTACCGCTCCAAGTCGTCTCTCAACCTTCTCAATGATGGGATCCCAAAAGGGGACGATGAAAGATTTACCATTGAGGGGAAGACCAAGGTATGTCGAGGGATGTGAACCAACATTGAGTCCAAAAGTATTTGCCAAGGAAACAACCATGCTGTCCTCCAGACTAATGCCCATAATTTTGATTTTGGGTGGTTTACGCTAAGACCAGAAGCTTATTCAAAAGTATGAATGATCTAGAGGCTTGATAACTTTTCACTCTTTGGGGAGGAGAAGAGGATTGTGTCATTTGCAAACTGTATGTGTATGATTTCTCTTTCTAATGTAATATTTTTATATATAGCGTGCCTCACAAAAAAACGCCCGTGCCTTTTTGTGCGCCTTGCGCCTAGGCTCCAAAGGGCCATTTGCGCCTTAGTGCACTTGGGCATTTAAAATCACTATATGTATCTAGCTCCTGATGGTCTTAATGAAATGGCGGTCAATTTCTTCTTTCTTGGTTTCTTGAAGGATAAAAGTGACAATAGTCTTAGGGAGGAGGTCCTTTATTAGAACTCTTTCTTCCTCAAGCAGAGGGCTCTAACGTTCTAAGATGGATAATCATGGGCAGTCAGTTGATTTTTCGATTTCAGGATGCTATGAGTTCCTGAAAAAAATCACATGGATGATTTTAGGTCTTACTAGACCAAGTCCACCTACATTTATGTCAAGTTATTATTGGATACCCAAGAGACTTCCAATTTGTCTCATGCAATCGAAAAATTTATCTAGCTAGATTCACAATGGAAGAATCAATGACTCTCAAGTTGCTTCTGATTTCTTGCATAAAATACACCAATTTGTTTGGAAATGATGAGTGTGCTGTGGGGGTGTCGACCTAGTTGAGATGCCCGGGTGCATTCCTTGATCCGTTCTTAAGTTGCTCTATTAGTTTCACCTCTTGTATTATGAGATTTTATCTCAATTCATTATATCAATGCAAGAGATTGTTTTCTTTTCACAAAAAAAAAAAAAAAAAACACACACGCCAATTTGGTAGGACTCCTTTGCAACCTTCTTTTAGCAATGTTAGTGTTCTGTAGACAAAGACAAAGACAAATAGAAATTAGAAAATTTGATCTTCTTTGGCATCTGGCTCTTTCAAATTTGTCCATGAAATTCTCTTGTTCAAGTCTTCCTTTGTAACTGCTATCTTAGGAAAATAGAGGTTTAGATGAAAATTCCCCAGATGAATCAAAACTTCCATATTTTTGTATCCTCTGTGCCCCTGTAATACAGCCTTTCAGCTGTTTCTAGGACATGAATGATTATTCAGTCTATTTGATTCTTGTGTCCAATTATTAATAGACATTTTGTGTCCAATTGTTGAGACGTGAGAGGTATTTGATTTGGTTTGCTAGTTGCTGCTACTGTTGTATACTTATCCTCAATGGGGTGGTTGTTCAATCTCTCTCTTGCTTGTGGTACACGCACAAGCATACACATACATCTTTCTTTGAGTTCTGTTTTTTAGTTGTTATTGTCTGTTAGTTATATTTTCAGTTTATAATTGTGAAAAATTCTGCTTAAGGTATACTTGCAATGGTAGCAACCTTGAAATAGTATCCTTAGAGTCTTGAAGTGTATTACTTTCTGTTACATTGCAATTCACGTAAATGACCATTTCAGTATGTGATAATTCATATTTAATCTGAAACTATCGTGGGTTGATCTAGTGGTAGAAAGAAGACATAGTCTCAATAAATGATTAAGAGGTCAAAGGTTCAATCCATGGTGGCCACCTACCTAGGAATTAATTTCCTACGAGCTTTCTTGACATTCAAATGTTGTAGGGTTGGGCGGGTTGTCCTATTTTAAAAAAAAAAAAACATTTTTAATCTTGAGAGATCTGAATATGATGTTGCTTATCTTGAGATCTGGAGTTGAGATTGCTTCTTTTTGCTTTTCAATTGCAGAGCTGGAATTGGACATTCGCTAACATTATCTCCCAGCTGATGGAATTATTGAAGTCATCTGTTAAGAATTGTCTTGCAATTGTGATTCTTCTTGGTCAGCTTGGAAGGTAAAACAGTACATCTCTTTGGGAACAAATATTATGGTCTCATTCGTAGTGCTAAATCTTGTTCTAAATAGTAATACATGTTACAAATGAAACTCGTGCAGCCAAAGGAAGCTAATTACCTGACATATGACAAGGATTGACATATCCATTGATACGTCGATTTATCCATTATTAAGGAGTAATTGACACCTCAGACATCTTTTATAAATGCACATAAAATGTAACGAATTATCATCTATTAATCTCAATTTGAATACTAATAATAAGTTCTGTAACTTAATTTTGAGGTATAAACAACTCCATTATTAATTTAAATAGTTTTTATAAACCTCTTTATTTACATAAATATCCATTAATACTGATATTTCATGTATCCATAAAATTGAAATCTCGACGTCGATATTGACGTCGATATTTATCCTTGCGCATGATTCTTTGCCTCATTTTTGTATAGCTCTTCTTGAGACTTTGCACATCCAGTTATGGAACTTTGTTGTTGTCTCTGTTTTTCTTTTTCCTTCTTTTGTTATCTGAAATGCACCGACATACGGATGCACAATTGTCCCATAGAGGACATGCACAAATAGTTTCACTGTTTGCTCAAGCAGGCATTGAAATGCAGATTTTATTTGTGACCAGTCATCAATTTTAAATTATAATGGCAGGTTTGGCGTAGATGCTGGAGGCTTTGAAGATGAAGGAGTTAAGATTTTGAGATCCAATCTATCAGCATTTCTTTGGTTGGACACTACCATTAAATCTGGTCTCCATGTTCAAATTGCTACGGTTTCTGCCTTGTTAGGCCTTCTCCCTTTTGATTTTGAAACAATCGTTCAAGATAAAGTAAGCTATCTAGGCTCTTTGAGTCATCATGCTGAAGTTAACTTAATAAAGACGTGGTTTTCTTTATTAAGCCCGAAACAGAAGGAGTTGTCACGTAACATTTTACAAGTTGCTGTTTGCAATGTAAGCTGATATTTGATTTCCTTTCTTGATGCAACCTTAACCCAACTGAAGTTGCAACCTGTTTCTGAGGCTTGGACAAGAGTTATCACAACCAATTTTGAAGACTCACCTGTAGATATATAGGAAATTGAGGATTTGTGCATATCTGTAGTCTAGTCTTGTTTTCATCTCCACTTTAAAGAGGGATAGGATACATATAGTTTTATGTACTGTTTTTACTGAGTACATTAATATTCTGAATCAAATTTTGTATATTATTCCAGTAACTTCCAGTTTCATCTGCTCAACTATTATGTGCATTTTGCTAGAATTTTGGTGGACTTTTATTTCAAAGGTGTCTTTAAGTTTTGGCATAATTCCATCTGATGTTTGTCCTCCAACAATAAAGGTATAGTTTAGTTAGTTTTCATCTCTTCAACAAATTGACCTAATGAGGATGACTGTTATTATTGTCACACACAAATCTTCATGTAGGTACGTGCAATCTCTCTTGCTCCCCCATTTCTTCCAATTTTCTGGCCAAACTGTTGTCGATGATGTCATCTTCTTCCTATCTCTCTTTCTCCTCATTCTCTCCATCCCTATCTATCTTTGTTTCCTGTCACCTCTGGATATATATATATTATCATGTCTGAAAAATTTCCCATTACATAACGGTAGTGAGAGTAAAGAGAAAAAAGNTAGAATTTTGGTGGACTTTTATTTCAAAGGTGTCTTTAAGTTTTGGCATAATTCCATCTGATGTTTGTCCTCCAACAATAAAGGTATAGTTTAGTTAGTTTTCATCTCTTCAACAAATTGACCTAATGCGGATGACTGTTATTATTGTCACACACAAATCTTCATGTAGGTACGTGCAATCTCTCTTGCTCCCCCATTTCTTCCAATTTTCTGGCCAAACTGTTGTCGATGATGTCATCTTCTTCCTATCTCTCTTTCTCCTCATTCTCTCCATCCCTATCTATCTTTGTTTCCTGTCACCTCTGGATATATATATATTATCATGTCTGAAAAATTTCCCATTACATGACGGTAGTGAGAGTAAAGAGAAAAAAGACAAGAAAAAGGAATGAGAGAGAAGAGGGAGCAAGAGTGAAAGACAGAAAAAGAATGAGGCAAAGGTACGAGAGAGAGAGAGAGAGAGAGAGAGAGAGAGAAGAGAGAGAGGGTGCAGGGGAGTGGAAAAAGAAACGAAAGAGATCTGTTGATGCTTAACAAAGAGTTCAATTTAGTTTCGTGTATAGGTGAAAGAGACTTGGGCTAACAAGTACAAATAGGAGTTATTGATGTATGAGAGTTAAGATTTGATAACTCATTAATCTTTAAATAAGAGGTTGTCAGGTGTAGAGCCAAATCACTCTAAAGTATGTCCAAAATTATTACTGGACACCAGTGTACATCAGCATATTAAAGTTATATACTTATGAATTTAACTCTACAACATACGTCCAAGTTGGGACCATGCCACATTGATGTCATGTCTAGATGCAGTACAGATTGAGATGAATTTATGTAAATTTGATGTAATTGTTTTTCATCACTCATTCTTTTGCTATTAATTNAGGCAAGTATAAATTCAAGGTGGAGATTGTTGAAACAAAGGGTGAATTTAAACTTACCTCTTTAAAGAATTGAGCTGAAGCTTGATGGATGATTCACACAACTTGCATGACTGATCCCCACATGCAAATAACAGAAAAATGAAATAGCAAGTTAGTTTTTATATCTTTTGGTTATAACAAGACTTTGTAATTTTTTCTCCTTAGCTCCACACATATATATTAAAAAAAAAAAAAAAAAAAAAAAAAAAAAAAACGAAAATTCCTCATCAGTGAACAGTAGCAAGTCAAATCACACACTTATCCTCACCCTCAGTTTGACATAAGGAAAATAGAAGTGAAAAACCATTCAATCTCCTAGAGAAGTAAATACTCAACCTCACATCACTTCTACATTATTAGACAGCTCTGATACTATTGGAAAGGTAGCTAATTGCAATAACTGGAGGCTTATTGTTGTTGGCAGATTAGTTAATAGTTACATTCTTCTGGATTTTTTGGTCCTAAATGATGCAGAGCCTGCCAAAGGAGGAATGCTCTGTTCATGCCTGAAAAAGTTACCAGGATCAACTTTTGTCTTTACCTTCACAAGCTTATTGAAGTTGTCCTTGAAATACTTATTACCCCATTCACTGGCCTGAGCCAAGCTTGTATTGTCCTTCTTGTTCATACCCAAATCAAGATCTCTATAGTTTACATATGCAGCTCTTGGAGACTTCGAAACATATGGACCCATGTAGTTGTAAAGTTCTCTGATCCACTCTATGTGTTTTGCTTCATCTTTATTTCCATTCTGCCATGAGGTTAAATACTGAATCTTGAACAAGTTTCCTTTTCTATGAGGGAATGGGATTTCATTCTCTGAGATCTTGCTCATCATTCCTCCATAAGGGTTCCAGATCATTAATGGGCTGTCTTCTTGCAGCAACCTTTTCCACAGACCTTCCAATCCAGTTTCTGGGATCGGGACTTGAACAAAGTCTGATTTAGCTTTGAAGTAGTTCTTGAATTGTGGCTTTCCTTGTAGAAGAACTTCAGGAGGTGTTTTAGGTGCTTCTCCAGCTATGTAAAGAACTGATTTAATCCAATTGGTTTCAATGCAATCTTTTGGTGTCAAACCCAATTCAGGGAAGCTTTTTCCCATAATTTGGAGGAGTCTGTTGGAATCTCCAAGAAAAAGAGCATTGTAAGCAGTGGTAATGGTTCTTTCTTTTGTGGCCTTATCAATGGTTACTTTTATTAGGACTCTAATGAACAAGTCTTCATCCAACTTGTCTGCAACTTGCTGCCATTTGTACAGGATTTGAGTGGCACCTTGCTCCAATGTCTTTGAAACAGTGAAAACTGTCACAGTTTCTGGAACAGGAACCAACTGCAACTTCCACCAGAGAATAATCCCAAAGCTGCCTCCAGCACCCCCTCTAATGGCCCAAAAATAGTCCTCTCCCATTGCCGATCTATCGAGGATTCTACCGTTAATGTCGACGATCCGAGCATCAATGACATTATCAGCACCAAGGCCATGTTTTCTCATCATGGAGCCGTATGCACCGCCTGTCATGTGGCCACCAATGCCCAAGCTAGTGCAAAGGCCGGCAGGGAAGCCATGGACATTGCTTTTCTCAGAGATTCTGTAGTAAACTTCACCAATCGTTGCACCAGCCTGAACCCATGCAGTGTTATCTTGGATATTCACTTCGACCGACCGGAGTTTCGCTAGGTCTACAATGATAAAAGGAGTTTCAATTTCGGAAGCATAAGAAAGACCCTCGTAGTCGTGGCCACCGCTTCGCACCCGGAGATGTATTCGGAGCTTCTTCGAGCAAATCACAGCTGCTTGGACATGAGTGTCATACAATGGAGTGAAGATAAATTCAGGCTTTGGAACTGAAGGATCCAAGTATCTGAGGTTTTGTGCAGTTGACTGAAGGAGAGGGAAGAATGAAGCATTGTTCTGAGCACAAACAGAGAAGGGAGGGACAGATTGTTGAGAATTGAGAGATACACATTGTAGAAATCTTTGCTCCAATGAAGCTGAGCTTGAAAGTGAAAGTGAGAGAAAAAAGGCAAGTAATAGAATGAAAATGGAAGAGCCTGAATGCAACATTGTTTTTGCTAATTTATTTTTGATGGAGTTGTGGAGAGGCTGAGGTGATGGTTTAAGAACTGGTGGTATATATATATATATATATATATATATATATATAGCTGTGACGGGTGAAAAATATATTTTGGTTTGGTTAACGTGTATCTGAGCTAAGGCAAACGTCATGCAAACTTAAGAATCACTTTGTCCTAAATGAACTTCATTTTGCCAAAGTGATGTTATATAGTCAAACGTCCATTTTTTTTTT
>QLSR01000107.1:55291-108885 GCA_031780015.1 Citrullus colocynthis | reverse complement strand
CCCCCATTTCTTTTTCATTTCCCCCATTTTCCTTTTCCCTTTCTTTTTCCTTCCCAATTTTCTTTCCCACAAACTCTGCTTCCCCAATCGACAATTGTCGCCCACTCCCCCTAGGGTTTATGTTCAGTTGCCGTCAGCCACTCCGACAGCCGGCCACTCTACCTTCTCCGACAACCACCGTTCCCATCCACGCACACAGTCACCTGCTCATCCTCCACGCACATAACCGCCGACTCATTCTTCACTCATGCAGCCGCTGGCTTCGATAGTCGTCATTCCCATCCCCANTCCCCCATTTCTTTTTCATTTCCCCCATTTTCCTTTTCCCTTTCTTTTTCCTTCCCAATTTTCTTTCCCACAAACTCTGCTTCCCCAATCGACAATTGTCGCCCACTCCCCCTAGGGTTTATGTTCAGCTGCCGTCAGCCACTCCGACAGCCGGCCACTCTACCTTCTCCGACAACCACCGTTCCCATCCACGCACACAGTCACCTGCTCATCCTCCACGCACATAACCGCCGACTCATTCTTCACTCATGCAGCCGCTGGCTTCGATAGTCGTCATTCCCATCCCCGCTCCTCCTTGTCAGCGTCACCTCCCTTTTCCTCTTCCTTAAACTCTCAGTAAGTGTTTTTTGAAAAGTGTACCAATTAGGTTGATTAACATTGATTTTTTTTCATGGATTAACATTAAATTCTATGTGTTGCTTTTGGTTGATTAACATTAGGAATTTTTTGTTTTTCTTTTTGTTTTTTCAATTTGTGATTAGAATGTAGTCATCAATTTATCAATCTCTAATTGCTTTTGGAGAGAAACACATGGGGTGACATTAATTTAAACTTTTTCCCCATTTTCTTAGTTTTATTGTTTGAAATAACTTGAATGTTATGTTTGAAATGGATTGGAGTTATTAGTAATTGGAGGTAAATGAGCACTAATTACTAAAATAGAAGTTATTAGTAATTGAATATATTGTTGAATATATGTTTAGCATCACTTTCATTGTTGAATATATGTGTAGCATCACTTTCATTGTTGAATATATTATTGAATATATGTGTAGCATCACTATTATTGTTAAATTGATAGCCTTTAGTTTGGGTTTGAGAGTCAAATTGACACATGAACACTTTCTAGGAACTTTTTACTTGGAGTTTGAGACTGAAAAGTACACTTTGGAACATTTTAGGTTGTTTTAAAAGTCAAATTCGCACTTGGACACTTTTTAGAAACTTTTTAGGTGTTTTGAGCCAAGTTTGTCACCTGCACGATTTCTAGGAGTTTTTAGTTTGGTTTGGAGAGTGAAAGTGACACTTGGGAACTTTTTAGTTTGTATTTGAGAGTCAAAGTGGCACTTAGCCATCTTTAGATTGTTTTGAGGGTGAAGGTGTCTCTTAGTCACTCTTCAGAAGCTTTTTAGATGGTTTCGAGAGTTGAAGTGGTTTTTAGAAACTTTTTAGATTTTTTTTAGAGTCAAAGTATCACTTAGACACTTCTTAGGATCTTTTTAGTTTTGGTTGGAGAGTGAATTGTTGATTAGGAACATTTTAAGTTATTTTGAGAGTCAAAGTGTCACTTAAGCTCTTTTTAGGAGCTTCTTACTTTGAGTTTGAGATTGAAAAGTACACTTTAAAACATTTTAGATTGTTTTAAAAGTCAAATTGGCATTTGACACTTTTTAAGAACTTTTTACGTGTTTTTGAGAATCAAAGTTGTCACTTAGACACTTTTTAGGAGTTTTTTAGTTTGACTTGAAAAGTGAAAGTGACATTTGGGAACTTTTTAGTTTGAGTTTGAAGCCGAAATGGCACTTAGCCATTTTTAAATTGTTTTGAGGGTGAAAGTGTCTCTTAAACACCCTTTAGAAACTTTTTAGTTGGTTTTGGGAGTTGAGTGATTTTTAGGAACTCCTTAAGTTTTTTTTAGAGTCAAAGTATCACTTAGCTGATTAACGCCTCTAAAATGATTTCAAAACAAAAATCTACTATGAAAGACAACGTAGCTCCACCAAAGTAAGGGAATAGTCGTAGAAGAAGTTATTCCAAAAGAAATTCATGCCCATTGGATCATCCAAACATAATGTTCTACCATGAGCACCTATGCATTAACATTGCGGCAATGAAATTCATGAGCTCTAATACCAATTATAGCAACTCGTATTTACTCAATATGATTATTCTAACAATATTGTGAAAGCATAACAATTAAAAAACAAAAACAAACTTAAACAACTAAGTGAAAACGAATTCTTTCAAAATACTTCTTAGATAAGCCATCAAACCCTTTACAAAATCTTTCAATGTCTTACTTGTGCCGGAACACTAAACTTCACTTCTTTTAAAACAAACTATCAATAGTCCTTCATCTTTCTGTTTTTCAAAGAGCAAAAACGAGAATGAAAATCTCAGTAAGTAATTCTCATTTTAGGCTTGGAATCTCATCTTCTCTCAAAACAATCGTAAACCCAATATAAATTCTTAAAGCAACTATCAAGCTTTAGAAAATCAAAACATCCTGTTAAAATATTTGGACAAATGATGTCTTCAAAACCAAAATCTTTCAATTAAATAAGCTTTTAAAACCAAATGTTTCAATTAAATAAAATTTCTCATTTAACCAAAACTTTCGATCTAAGAACTTCACATATCTAAACTTTAGATATGTGTGAGGTCACGTGAGTGAATAATATGCACATGAATCTGCATTTCAAAAGAATACCAAACCACAAAATATATCTTCCCACAAGTAAGCTTCAATCAGTCAAAGCTTTCGATCATAAATGACAATAAAATTGACATAACCAACCAAGATAATTACTTGAGTGTGAGCCCACGTGATTAAATAACACAGACACAATATTCCTTTCCAAAGGAATGTCAAACCACACAAGTGTTCTGCAAGTAAGCTAGAAAAACTTCAATTTTGGCAATCATCATAAATAGCCATAACATTCTCTATAAACAGAAGATTAGAATATTCTGGATAGCACTATGACAACTCTCTAAAACTAAAAGAGTTAACGTTTCCTTCTAAATCATGTCAGTACTTAATTAGAAATTTAATGTTCAAACGTCCTTAATATAGGAATTGAGCTTGATGTCATTTGGATATTCCAAGTGCTTTTTGGAGCTAAACGGAGCAGTTAGAGTCAAGTTGAGCAAACGAAGCTTTAATTAAGGATGCAAAATGACCATTTTGCCCCTAAAAGAACTGCGTTGCAATGCTTGGTAATGCTGAGGATGCACCGTCACAACACTACCTACCCCCAACGTCTTGATGAACCCACCCTTCCCTATATATAATTCTCTTTCACTTCTAGGGTTAGGGGAGAAGGGTTTTACACCCCGAGTTGAGCCTTTTCTCTATATTTTCCTTCTTTTCTTCTATATTCTTTTAGCTGTTCACTTCTTTTAGCTTTTACTTTGTACTTTCAGTTGTAATGAACTTGGATGATATTTCAACGATCTAATCGTACATGTGAGCTATAGACAATCCATAACCTGCATGGTCAATGTAAGATCAAAGAGAAGTCAGTTAATTAAATTAAGCTATCCGAAACCTTGAAGTGCAATGCGAATGCTTAGACCTATATGGAGCGTAATTGTGATTTTGAGAAGTTCAAAAATACAGTTTACTTGTTAGAAAGCACCAACGGTACCCCTCCCGGTTACTTAATCAAACATCACCTGAATTTTCTTACCACCACAGAACATAAAAATGAAATTTTACAGAAAAAGAGAAACCACTGTAATTATACATGTAAGTCACAAATACATATTCACTCATTGAAAGGGAGAGGATAGCGAAAACCTTGTAAGAATACATCTCAATATTTTGTTTTACAAAGCTGAGGGTGAAAAAGACAGAGCACCAACCTCACAGAGTTATGCCACTTCCACTGCTTTCGCAGCAATGTTGCAATTTCCGTCTTCAGCTTCTTTTATTTGCCTCATAATGTCTGCCTTTTTCTCAAGCAAGGCATTTATCTTAACATCTAACTTCTCTAGTTTCTGTTTCAACTTCCCTAGATCTCTACTTTTGTTTTTCTCTTCAACTTTCTTCTTCTTTTCTTCTTTATCTTTCTTGTTTTTCTTCTCGTTATCCTTCTTCTCGTCTTCTCCTCTAGGTCCCTTCTCAGATTCTTCTATTTCAATTTCCCTACTGGTGTTTGTAACTGAGGCCTCAGTCTTCTCAGATTCTTCTATCTCAATTTCCCTACTGGTGTTCATAACTGAGCCTTTCGTCTTCTTATCATCTTCCTTCTCTTTCTTCTTCTCCTTTCTTTCCTTCTTGTCTTCTTTTTCATTAACTACTTCATCCTTGTCTTTTTTCTTATCTTTCTCCTCCTTTTCTTCATCTTCTACTTCGTTCTTATCTTTTTTCTTCCTCTCTCCTTTCTCTTTCTCACCTTTGTCCTTTTTCTTCTCATCCTTCTTTTCTTTCTTTGCTTTTTTTTCTTCTTTTTCAGCATCTTCTTCATCCTTGCCCTTCTTCTTCTCCCCTTTGTTTTCCTTCACTTCATCACTCTCCTCGTCCTTACCCTTCACAACACCTTTGTCCTTCTTCTCCTTTTCCTTTTCTCCTTTCTTCTTCTTCTCCTCTTCTTTACTATCATCTTCTCCTCCTCCTTTTTCCTTCTTCTCCTTTTCCTTCTCTCCTTTCTTCTTCTTCTTCTCTTCTTTACTATCATCTTCTTCTTCTCCTTTGCCCTTCTTCTTCTTTTCCTTCTCTTCTTTCTTCTTCTTCTTCTTCTCTTCTTTACCATCATCTTCTTCTCCTCCTTTGTCCTTCTTCTCCTTTTCCTTCTCTCCTTTCTTCTTCTTCTTCTCTTCTTTACCATCATCTTCTTCTTCACCTTTGTCCTTTTTTTTCTTTCCCTTCTCTGCCTTCTCTTCTTTCTTCTTTTTCTTCTCTTCTTTACTATCATCTTCTTTCCCTTCTTCATTCTCAACTTCCTTCTTCACTTTCTTCTCTTCCACTACATCATCACCTTTGCCCTTCTCCTTATCTTTCTTAACTTTCTCCTGTTTCTTCTCTTCTTTTTCATAATCTTCATCATCCTCAACTTCTTTCTTCTTTCCTTTCTTTTCTTTCACTCCATCATTCTCCTCAGATTTCCCGTCTTTATGTTTCTCATCTTTCTTTGCATCTTTTTTCTCTTTCTTCTCGCCTTCCTTTTCCTTCTTCCTGTTCACTTCTGTTTCCTCCTCTGCTCCATCCTTGTCTTTGTGCTTCTTTTTGGCTTCTTTTTCATCTGTAGCTTCATCCTTCTTCTTGTGCTTCTCTTCTTTCTTCTTTTCTTTTTTGTTCTTTCCTTCAGATTTTGAATCTTCATCTTCCTTAACCTTGACCTTCTTATCTTTTTCGTCATCAGACTTTAAGGATTTCTCCTTTTTATTCTCGATATCTTTCGCCTTCTCTTTCTTGCCATCTTCATTTTTTGCCCCCTTGTTCTTGATCTTGAACTCGAGCTTTTCTTTCTCAACCTCTTTATCCAACTTTACAACTTCGAAATCAAGTTCAACCTTTGTCTTCTCTTCTTTTCCAAAAACTGGGATATCTACAGATCCATCAGCCATCTAGATGAATTTCACTAGAAGTTCAAATTTGAAATCCTCTTCCCAAATGCCCTTTGATTTTCAATGGAAAATGCACCTGAACAATTAGAAAGCAGAGAAAATCACCAACTGAAAACAACCCTTGATAGCAAACTAAAATAAACTGCATGAAGGGAGAAAAAAGGAAATGAAGAAACTATAAACAAACATATTGAGGAAGAAAAGTTTACCTGATTCCCTGTTGCATTCATAATTATTAGTCAAAAATTGTCTTAATCCAAAAGAACCATGAAGTAAACTATCAGCAATACAACACAAGGATAGACTATCTTCTCTATCTCTTCCATCGTATATCAGTTTCAAACTTCCTTTTGACATATATAATTTTATTGGAAATAAAATGAACGAAACTAAGAAAAGAATCCTTACGCGAGCCTTCATTTTCTTCATAGATATAATATATGATCCATGACTCAAAACAGGACAGGTTTGAAATGAAAATTTGAAAGAACTATGCTAGAATTTAAATAAGGGGAGAGGTTCCTCCATAACTAAGCAATTAAGAATAAAAATTAAAAATCGCCACTAATCAGATCCTAAACGCGCATTAAATCCGTAAACCAAAGACCAACAACCGGATTCCAATATTCAAAGAAACAGTAAAAATCGAAACTCATTAATTCCAACATTTCGATTCAAAGCAAAAGGCCATCAAATTACAATTCGAAACAAAGCAAGAAGAATTAGAACATTGCATGGATTCAATTCAATGGAAGAGGAAAAGAAAGGCGAAGAATCTTGAAAAATCGTATGGAATGTTACCTGATTTTAGGATTTGGATCGAAGTGGAAATTCCTCGTACGAGAGATTGATGAGATTAGGGTTGAAGCGGTGCTTGAGAATGGAAGAAAAAATTGGGGAGTATTTATCGGAAATGGGAGTAGAGTGGAATGAATTCAATCCAATCCAAGCACATTTGACTTTTTTGACTTTAAAATTTATGAATTTTCCCACTTTCTGGAATTTTCTATGGTCGGTCCATTCATAATTATTTCAAATATAAACACTAATCTTTCCCATTTTAAAGAGAAAATATTAAGGAAAATTATTTTAAATAATAAAATTCTTAAAAATGTTTATAAATAATAGTAAAATATCATCCACATTCTACAATATATTCGAAGGATCACGATAAATCATAGATAGACTCAAATAATAATCTATTGTAGTTTATTGCAAATAAACTCGAAAATTTAAATATTTTGGTTCAGTTTTCTATATTTGAAAACAGCCCAAAATATTAATTTATATCCTTCAATTACAAGTTTTTGAAAAGTATGGTGTGAAATTTATAATTATATCAATTAAACTTTTAAATTTAAATTAATTGATTAGACTCTTAGTCAAAATTTTCTTTCAGAATCATCAACGTATTTACTCTGATCATCTATTTTATAAAATTGACACTCGAAGAAGTTTATATATGTTTGAAGATCAATGCATGGATGATTTTCAAAGGTAATTATAATGAAATGTTTAAATTGATTGACTTGTGAGAGTTTTGGAGTTTAATGGAATCAAATCATAAGTTTTTATACAATATTGGTCGAATGACATTTGAAAGAATGTGTAAATTGATATCCTAATAAACTTCAGGTTTAAATCAATGTAATTGTTAGTTATAACCCTCGAAGTTTAGTGGTATAAATTGATATTTTTCCTAAAATTTATTTTTTTAGTGATATTTTCAAAAATTCAAAACTAGTTTTAAATAAGGAAGTTTTTAAAAAATAGTTTTAAATCTTAGAATTTGTTTGTTTAATATATTGGAAGAAAATAATTATAATTTTAAGATATATATATATATATATATATATATTTTTTTTTGTTCCTAAATTTTGAGTTTAGTTTTTATTCCATCTCTAAGTTTCAGAAGGTTCCAATTTTAAGTTTTGTTTCAATTTGGTTCTTCGATTATAAGAATTACACTTCTAATCTAATTTATTGCTCAATGATCACTTCAATCTTTGACATTGTCTAATAATTATTTTAAAATAAATGAAGTGAATTTCTAAAATTAATTTTAGTGGTGATACAAAATAATAAAATTTAACTAATTATAATTTTTTAATTAATTTAATAGATATTAATATTAAAGATTGAAAGTGAGTATTTATTGAAAAATCAAAGTTAAAAAATATAAACCTTAAAATTTAAAGATTAAATTGAAGCAAAATTCAAAATTTAAAATTAGAATTGGTACAATTTTAAAAATTTAAAAAAAAAATTAAGTTGAAATTAAACTCGAATTTTAAAAATTAAAAGTATAACACTTTAAAGTTAGAAATCAAAGTAAAAGCAAAAATCAAAACTTCCAAATTGAAAATATTCTTTTCTCCATAAAAAATTAAACAAATTAAAGTACCTAACTACCTAAGCAAATAATTTGAGTAGGAAGCCTTTACCGACTTCAACTTTTTCAACTGTTTCTGCGGGTCGCTTTTAAATGGTGTGTCGGCAGGAAGGCAAGTTTCTATTTGAAAAATTATTTTAAATAATAATAAATTTACAAAAAATATTTACAAATAATAATAAAATAGACATGACAACACAAATAATAATCTATCGCGATTTATTAGACAGAAAAATTATATTATATTTATAAATATTTTGGTTTATTTTTTTATATTTGAAAATAACTCTTTTATTTTTTATTTTTTATTTTTTATTTTAAATNAAGAAGAAGAAGAAGAAATGATTTTAAATCTCCTTTCTTTTTTGTTTTTTTAGGTAATTGTTTTTATTGGAGAAGAAATTTCTACCAATTTGTGTCACTCATGATAACTAAAGTCAATTATATCAAAATTCGGGTCAATTTAGGATTATTCTATCCCTAAAATTAAAGTTTGGAGACAAATAATGACCCATTAAGAAAAAGTCAAATCGGCCAGATCACAATAGGGGGGTTTATCAACTTCAATGGTGATTAAGCTTGATTCGCGATTGATAAAGTTAGCCAGAGTTTTGATTGGACTTTAAATCATAAATTGGATAGGGTCGAGTAATTAAAATTTCTCAGGTGATTAATCTGACCTATTTGAACCCCGTGGTCGAAAATTTGGGCTAAAGAAAGGACTGGGCCTGGACTCAATAGCTCAAAAGCGAATAGGCCCAAACCCACCTAAAGCCCATGGATATCCTCTATAAATAGAGAATTTATAGAGAATTTTGGGGAAGGTTGGATTATTTTGCAACGAATTGCTAAAGCTCTGGAAATTAAAATTCTAAAGAATTAAAGACTAAAAGGTCTTAAGATCTGAAGACCGAAGCTCCCAAGCTCACAAGGTTTGAAGATTAAAGCCCCAAAGTTCCAAAGAACTGAAGCCTCTAGACAAGCCTCGATGGTGCCAGTGTGTGCTAGACATGTCCAGACCCATCTAGAAGGCTCTCGATGATGCTGGAAGGTGTTGGAACGTGTTCAGACAGTGCTAGAAGATACAATGACGGTTGGACATAGACTCTAGATAATACTAAAAGGCCCTAGGAGAGTCTAGAAGTCTCTAAGATGAGTCTAACCTAGATGTATCTAAATAGATCCATATGTAATCGACTCAATGTACATAAGATAAGCCTAGAAGTGTCCATGACTGACATCTAAAGCCGGTTATCTTAGGTAAGTTGATTGTAAAGCCCTTATAAATACCACAAGGGGGCTCATTCGTAAAGCATCCAAGAAAGAATAGCCGAGAATCTACGAATCCAAGCAATCTTCAAGGCTTGTACGATTCTCTAAAAGGTTGGCTACAAAGCTCTCATTCACTCAAATTCTCTAAACGTCCTAATTGCTTATTACTTCCTCTTTTTCCCAAATGCTCGTATCTAGGCAAGCACGACCCTAAAACCTCTAAAGGCTTACATGACGTGTCTTTGACAAGCAAGATCACCTAAGTGTTGCATGTTTGGTTAGCTGAAAACCCTAATGACGTGACACTTAGCTACCTTTTAGGAACATTTTAGGTGGTTTTAAGGGTCAAAGTGAGGCTTAGGAAAAGTGTGACTCGGACACTTTTTTAGAGCAAAATGAGACTCACACAATTTTTAGGTACTTATTAGGTGCATTAGGTCATCTAGGCAACATGGTAAGTTCTCTTTTGTTTTGCTTCTTATGTTGTAATAATATAGATCCAATTTCAAATTACTATTACAATGACTTTCTAATTTGAGTTGTGTCCTCATTAGGTTGTTGTGCTCTTACCCTATGGTAGCTGTAAGCCCTAACCTCTATTTTCCTTTGCTTTAGCACACCTTAAAAATTATGTTTTAAGGTTGGCTAGGGTTGGCTTGAATGAGTAGGAATGTAGGAGGAATTCTAGTGCATGTTCAAGTAATTATGAACTTCTCATTTACTTTTAATAAGGAATAAAAAGGATGGAGATAATGGTGTAGTTGAATAAGGGAGTGTGACTGGACTTAGGAAAATTTTTCTGAGTGTTGAAGAAGAATCTCAAGTCAAACTAGGTCAAGAAGTTGGGATTAATTTAGGAAAAATGTTAAATTAAGAAATAAATATTTAATTTGGGTGGCTAGGATGAGAAGAAAAGAGGAGGAGCCACGTTGAAACAAGGAGTTTTGTGGCCAAAGGTGATTGGCTGAACAGGGTAGCAGCTTGGACCATAAGCAAGCAACTCAATTACTACGTCGATTCTCTCGATTCACTCGTGCCATTTTCGTCATTTTTGGAAAAGAGAGAGCTCTTTAAGTTAGGAATCCAACCTAAGACTGCCGAAACGATTTGAGGTTTGGAAGCTTGAGAAAACTTGAAAATACTGAAGGTTGTCGCAGGAACCGAGCAAATCAAACGAGTTAACTTTGAGAAATTTTTCAAGGACGCTCAGAAAGGTTTTTGAAGCTCAATTTTCTTGGTAAGTCAATTAAGAGGTTACCCTAGAGCCCTATAATTTCTATTTGAAAGGAAAATGTGTTTTGGAGCTCTGAAAAATCGAGTTAAAAATAGGAAACTGCTGGCCGAAGTTAGCTGGAGGCTGCCCAAAGTGGCTGCTCACGCCTGCACACCCAGCCTGCGCACGCATGTCGCCAGTGCCTCACAACTGCACACCCTGTGCGGCACAAACCTCACATGCTAGCGCCACGCCTTGCCCACTCCCCACGCGCTAACGCCCCACACGCTAGCGCCCCACACCCTGCCACCACTCCTCGCCCACCTGCTGCCCACCAATGGTGCCCACAGCCATCTTGGGTAATTATAGGGACCCAGCACTGAAGGACATGGAGAAGGTACTTGGGCAGCCCAGATAGCTCCTATGTGCACATAGTGAGGTACAATGTTGTTGTGTTGAGATTACTCCATATCAGCTAAGGCTTTTCAACGTTGGGTGTGTCGAGATTACTCTGTCCAAACTAAGGTTTTTTTTCGACATTAAGCGTGTTAAGCTTGCTCCGCCTCAACTAAGGGTACTTTTGAATGCTAAGGAACATTTAATGAGTTTATAAATTGTATTTAATCGATTAACTTTGTTTATGTTTTCTACGTTACTTAAGCATGGTTTTTATGATATAACTATGTTTTCCTCTAATGCTAAGCATGTTTTAACTCCAAGTTGTATTATCAATGCTATGTCACTCACTGGGCATTCAGCTCACGTTTTCCATGTTTTCTATTCCATCCAGGTAGCGAAAGAGTTCCCAGGGCTTAGCCTACACGAGCCTCATCCTATTGAAGTCCCAAGCTATCAAGAAATACTTTCCATTATTATTGTTGTGTATGTAAATAATTGTGTATATGTGGCATATAAACATAGCCCGTTAGCTGTTGGAAAGTGAGAGTAGACACTGTGTATATGGTCTAAGTTTGGTTGTAATCGTGCTGGAGTTTCTGTTGGAGAAAATATGTATCATTATGTTGCTATTATTATCAGACTAGTGGTTTTAAATGTTTTATGATTTAGGGTCACACACTGTGGGCGGTTATGTTAAATTATGTTTTCAGCAAGTTAGTTAGGTACAGGTGGGCAGTGAGCTTCACAAGAGGGGTGAAGTTTACTGTCCTCACATCTTCTTCCAGGCTAAAGAGGGTAATCTGGGAGGGGGTGTGACAGTGGCTATGGAACATATGTTCCTCCCAAAAAACCATACTTGTTATAGGTGGTTCAAGATCCTCGAGGTATATTCTCTTACATTATTATTAGTCTTTTCTAAATTCAACTTTCTAGATCAATGTTCATATTCTTCATCTCGTTCTTGTTTTTCCCTCTCTTAGAAACTTTTGTTTGCGGTTAGTGAAATTTGATCATGGGTGTTCATACTTGCGGGTGTAGGTTATGACATCAATATTTTGGGCAATATCGATCAAGTTGGATAAGTTGTTGACATTTGAAAGGTAAATCCTTCTTTCATTATTATCATTGTCAATATTGATGTGTAGAGTTGAACTCTAAAATGATTTTTTGTTTTCTTACTAGGTTTTGCAAGAATGCATTGGAGTAGTGAAGCCATGCAGCAATTGATATGTTTATAAGGTTTTTTGTTGGGTTAGTGGCAAAACTTTGGGTGCAATGTACTTATTGTACCTAAATAGCTATAGTTTCTTCTAAAACCTTCACCAATTGTACTTAGTCGATCTTTTAGAAAAAATATTATCAATTATATGATTACTTATATTAAGGTATTTTACGGTTGTGTTCTTCTTTTTGGATTTAATTAGGATTACTTGATTATGGAAATCATGTGTAATGACAAGATTGAAAGAAATAACAAATACCAAAAGACTATTTTATATTGACAATAGAGAACTATTGTAATATGAAATTGGGTGACAAAAAAAAGACATTATATTTTCTTTTTTGACATCTAATATTTGATGTCAGTATCCATAACAATACAGAAAATACCCAATCTTTAGTCAATTGGTGACTAAGATAAAAAGTTATAGTATGCTTGAAAATGACAAATTATGATTGTCAGTAATTGTTCATTGTTGATAATTAATTATTGTCATAAGAAGACCAATTATGACTTTTTTCAACAAATGTCATTGAAGCTTCTACTTTTACAAGCGATATAATGACTAAAAATAACTGTCATGAACTTTAAATCCAACAATTTTTAAATATCATTAAATCCCAGTTTTCTTCTAATGAACAAACCAAACAAGAATTTCATGAATTTCATCAAAGTTTAAAAGCAAGAAAATTGTGTATATATGAGAAAAAAAAGTTATTCATAAAATTGAGGAACAAGATAAAGAAATCTCCCAAGGAATCTTTTATAATTATTTATACATTTTGAGTAAATCATATAATATAATAACTTGTTTTAGTATTGTAAGCTCCACCTTGAAAATACGCTTCAACCCTTATTGAACTACTTTTGATTGATAATTTATCATTTTTTTTTTGAAATCATGTATCTTAGTTGACAATATTTTTTGTACGACGTCGTGGTGGTGACCTATATTTGACGACTATTACTCTTAGATATAAGATTTTTTGGTGCATTATTATAGAGTTAGAGAATCGGTTGCTTTTGACACCTCTGAATATTAAGTTTTCTTATTTAATTGATGATATGAATTTTGAGTCTAATCTCACTTATTTTGCGTATTGGTAGATCCTAAAGTGATATAGTATAACATAACTTAAATCTAACACACTTTTAAAAATTGGTGGAACTAATGTTTTATTTCTATTTACAAAATATGTTATTTAAGGTACTAATACTTGTATAATATAATATATATAAAAAATTGGAAGTCATCATTGTTAAAATTGGGCTTTGGAGGTGGTCTTCGATGAAGTTGGTCATTAGAGTGATCGCTAAAGTTAATCAACGAGTTTGACCAACGAAAATGATCATTAGAATTGGTCGCTAACGGACAAATGGAGTCATTGAAAATATTGAAGGGGTAGTTGATCATTTTAACTATTGAGATTGAGTTGCAAATAATGCTACAAAGTAAAATGAATACTTAAATAATAATCTAATCCCCAATTTATTTAACACGCGCCCAAATGCTTCCCACTAAGCTTATTCTAAATTAGAGCCCTAAACATCCCAACTTAAAAAAATAAAATTAGAAATAATTAAGGTGAAAATACATAATGTAATGGCAAAACTTTTGTTCCGTTAAATGACAGATATAACCTTGTCGTACATCGTACGCTTTCTTCTTAATGCACTGCGTCATCTCTGCTTCCAATGTCAATCTCCATCTTCATCTTTACTAAACACCCACTGTACTTCCCAATTTCAACCTCTTCTCCAATTTCTATTCTAGGGTTTCTCTGACACTTCCAAATTTGTCCCTCCCCTCTTTCCATCTCAATCTCCTAATTCCTCTCTTGATTTCCCCCCAAATCCCTAACGTCATGATCGTACTCGACATTCTCTCTTCTCTGCCCTGCCCGTGCCTGCTATGTCCTTGAAGTCGAAGAATCCTCTTATGATGTTTAAGGTTATGTCTATCGTTCACAAATTTGTTGAAGTAAATCCATGACTCATTAACATAAACACAATTGAAGAAAATCGATGTTGAAAAATTTTGAACTAATAATTAAAATTTGTAGTAAGAGTTGGAGCCTCTCTCACCCCAATTCTTTTTTTCTAAAAAAAAAATAATAATTAAAACTTGTAGCGATAGATAGGTTACCATCAAACTTTTAATGATCGTAATGACAACGATGTTACGTTCACACAATATTATAGTAGTAAAATTTTAGAAACAAAGGTGTGAGAATGTTTGTGACAGTTTCTTAAGGGTGAGAAGTGATGATTTTTAAAAGTATTAAATAGAGAGCAATATTTAAGACAATAAAATTCGAAATTTGGAAATCCTTTTCAAGTAAAAAGTTTGGCATAATATTGTGTTTACATGTAAAATAGCTCAAGCCGGAATACTCATTCAATTAGCTTGGATAGGCTGAGTAGTAAGACCATATCCAAGCGGGAAAAGGGGATCATAATGTGGATCTCCGAAGTTCATGGGCAATTGATCAACAGTCTTAAACCACGTTTGCGAAAGCTTTCCTGTAAAGCCATAGTCTCCAAACAACACATCCGCAATGCCTTTGCCTTCAGTTCCGGGAAGCCATGCAGCAACAAGTGCATCCATGGAAGCAACATAAGGCTGGATTACTACAGGTCGTCCTGAGATTACTACAACTACACATTGCACCACTCCACAAACATTTGTGATCGTTTGTGGACCAGGGTGAGGTATCGTAAGATTCAAGCTATCACCATTAGTTTCTGCATATGGATGTTCTCCAACCACCACAATGGCATAAGAAAATTTGTGTGATTGGAGAAATTCCATATCTGGATTCTCGCTAAATATAACTTCTGTTTCAGGATCAATTGTGTCTTTTATTGCGGCAAGAACAGTTGTACCTAGCAGAAGGAGGTTGATATATATATAGATTACATATATATAAATATTATGCATACTAGTTTGTAGTAATTAAATAATTTATAAAAGAAATATTATATGTTACTTTGCATACCTGTGGTAAGGTTGTTGCCACTAAGTCCTTGCCACTCCATAGTCCAACCACCACATTGATATCCAAGGTTGTCTGCATGGCTGCCAGCAACAAGTATCTTTGGTGCTTTCTTTGGGAGGGGCAACAATGGTTTGTCGGGCAATTTTCCATTCTTTAATAGCACAAGTGATTTTCTTACAGCTTCTCTGGCTAGTTCTCTATGCTCCTGTTGTGACGAAATAAAGCATAAGAAAGAAAGTGTAATATTTACTGTTTCATAGTATTAAAGATGTTGTGTGAGATTACCTGTTTACCAAGCTCATTAGTCAAGCTTAAGTCAGCTAATGGGTTCTCAAATAAACCCATAACAAACTTGACTCGCAATATTCTCTTCACTGCATCATCAATTCGACTAATGGGAATTGCATTGTTTTTTACCAAATAGGTAAGACCGTCAATGAACTCTGTGTAGTTGTATGGCACCATAACCTGTCACAAATTATGTAATTGAGCATGTTGCTATGTGTTGAAATATAATTGAAGTGTGATCAGCATAGTACCGACCATGTCAACACCAGCATTAACGCTTGCCATAATGGAATATGTATAGTTAGAATGAGGTGGAGTTGTAATCTTATCAATACCCTGCCAATCCGAGATTATAAAACCCTGAAAAACACCAACAAGATATCCAAGGTTATATATACTAAGTAACAGCGTAAGGCCACCACAGTATGTAGCAAGGAAGACATATTTATACCCTAAAGTTAAGAGTGTTCTTAAGAAAGTCGGTAACAAGATTCTTGTTTGCGTGCATCTTCTCTCCATTCACACTTGAATAGGAAACCATAATGGTTGCAACTCCCTTGATTATTGAGTGATAGTAACCTGGCATATGAATGCTAAGTAGTCTATGTCTATCTATTACTGTGTTGTTCTCATTGATACCCTTAGTTGTTCCACCATCTCCCACGAAGTGCTTTGCACAGGCTGCTACACTTTTCCTATATTAGATAAGAGAAACAACATATCCTTTATTTTAAAAAAAAAATAATAATAAAAAATAAAAAATAAAAAATAAAGGTTAAAATAAAGTTTGTTGAACTCTTGTGTACCAAATACATGAACTACACCGTTATAATTTTTGACAAAACAACATATCCTTTGTTATAATTTCTTTAGGACTTACTTTCCAGCAACATAAGGAACACCCTTGCTAAAATTAGGTGGGAGTTCTCCTTGTAAACCTGGTATGATCTCAGTCATAGATTGAACAATCTTATGATCTTCACTATAGCTCTCATAACATCGGCCCCATCTTGGATCTCTGCAAACCTAATCAAGAAAAAAAACCAATTGTATGTAATATATCACAAAATTAATGATGATATTGGAAAGGCAAATGATGTGTTCATCACTGGGAGAGAGAGATGATAGTTACTGCTACACAAGGTGCAAAAGCATAAGGAATCCCAGTAGCTCTAACTTCAAGTGCAGTAGCAATCCCAATCTTTTTCACAAGTTGAGGATCCCTGTTTAATGCAAGAAAATATTGAGTTTTAGAAGCTAAAAGTTAAAAACTCCTGATATATAATACGCAGTACTCTGTAATTTTATCTTACATGGTAGCTCCAAGACCAATATTATGAGGGAAGATTGTTGCATTATATACATTGTTGTGACCATGTACGGCATCAATTCCATATATCATTGGAATTCCAAGCCTAGTCGACAAAGCTCCCTTTTGAATTTTATTCACCATGTGGACCCAATCCTTGGCTGAAGCTTGCTTTGATGGAGCACTGCCTCCACCACTCAATACACTCCCTAGAAATTTAAAATAAGATAAGATATGTGATGTAAATCTGTTTGTAAAATAACAAGAGATGCATTATTCACCGTAAGAAGAGAAATAAAGTAATTAGATATTTACCAATGAAATACTTTTTCATAACCTCAGTAGAAGCATTAACCCTTTCAATTTGCACCATTTGGCCTATTTTTTCCTCCACAGTCATCCGACCAAGTAGGTCCTTAATGCGAACATTCAAAGGTTGTTTTGGATCTTTGTATTTCAAGTATTCTGCTTTTGCCAGTGTTTCACAGAAACATAGTAGCAAAAGTCCCACTAAACTCATCAAAACTCTACCCATCTTGCTTCATTAACAAAAACACCCAGTAAAACTAATGTCAGTTTCTATATATATTACAATTAATATTTTAGTTTCAAACTGTGATAGATGGACACAAATGTATATTTTGAAACCAACAAAATGAAAGCAGTAAATATAGTTAGAAAACTTACTGAGCGAATGAAGACAAACCAATTCTTCTCCTCTCTATTATCTAATGTAATTTGGTTCGATCCTCCTGATTGGGACCGATAGAGGAGATGAATATGCATATACAAGTTTTTAGGTTTTTATACAACCTGAAAGTTGTTACAATGTTACTATTTTTGTTACACTATTGAATTAGTGGTTTCTGTTTTCTTTACTTATTTTGGGGATAGTTCTTTACTTATTTTCGGAACATCTTATCGCAAAGCAAATCGAATAATTGATTTTGTCAAAATTTGTTGCTCACCTTTTTTCTCTCTTTCTTTCTAGGTTGCATATTGTTCTTTCCTATTTTCAACAATTTTATTTTATATAACCTTTTAAATTCTTTAGTTATCATGTTTTTCTTGTAGGGAGGATTAGAAATAGCACAAGAAATTTGAGTTGTTGTTAAAGAAGAACACATAAATCACTAGGTGGAGATATAAGTATGCCATTCTCTTTAAGGACTTTTAATAATATTGACTATCATAACATTTGCAAAATACTATCAAAATTGTACGATAATAATTTTCTAACATGTTGTATTTGTTGTAGTGTAGACACTTTTATACTATACTTTGTGATGATGATAATAATAATCCGATCAAACTGGGGATACCCCGCCCCGATCGAGACGGGTATCTGTGGCGATTTTTGCCAACTTTACTTGCAATGAAGCCTTCTGATGCTTTGGACCTTGGCAATTTCGTAATTTCCTCCAATTTTCTCTAACAAGCTTTGTTGGGACCCCATATTACCCTAAACACCCGATATTGCTCCCAAGGCTTGATTCCATGAATAAATCAGTTAAAATCATAAACCATTTCAAACTAGCATGATTTATCTTGTTTAAGATTGTAAACCCTACTTTCATTTGTAAGTGTTAAACATAAGTACCTAGTATCGAGGTGGACTAAGTTGTTTTTCTCTTGTAGATCAAAGGAAGAAGAGGAGAAAGCGGATTACTTATTTAATTATTTAATTATTTAGTTAGTTATTTATTTATTTAAACTAAAGAAAAGAAAGAAAGAAAAAGAAAGGAAAGAAAAGGAAATTATAAAAAATAAAAAAATAAAAATAAAAAAGAAAAGTGGAAGTCGGTGGTTAAATTTTGAAGTGGGTGAGATTGTCGATGGGTTTCTCTCATTCTCCAAGTCTCAAAATCAGGCGATCTTTTAGATGCATGTTGAGGGGTGGTAGAAGAAGAGATCTAGGACAATTTCGTGTGAGGTTTTGGCTGGTTCCATGGTAAAATTGAAGCTGAAACAAAAGCTTCATTTGTTGTCCTGCAATCCGAGCGTGGCCTGGTGTTTGGAGAAGAATGAGCTGAGGAGATCGAATTTAGGGCTGAAATTTTAAGGTCAGTAGGTTAACTCAACTCCTAACAACTCTTGTGAAGGATGATTGAGCTGAATATGAACAGAAATATGTTAAATTTTAGGTGAAACCGACTGATACGAATTTCTTGACTGATCTGGAGCAGGGCGAAGTTAATTTAAAATATCTATCAAAGGAAGAGAAGTTAAGCTCTGAAATTTTGAGGTAGGCTAGAAAACATATTTCTCTACGAGTTTGTAGAAGGGAATAAGTTCTAATTTGGGCTGGAAATGTGACTTTTAACAGCTAGAAGTTCGGGCAGTAGCGAAAATAGCAGCAGAAAGAAGTAAGTCTCGCTGGAAAGAATAGACAGTACTGGAAGCGTGAACGAGCGAGAGCGAGACTAGTCTTGCTAGTCTCGCTGGTCAAAACTGTCTCACAAATCTCGCTGGTTTGTGGCTCTCGCTAGTCTCGCTCGTCCTCAATCTCGGTGGTGCTGCTGGATTTGGCTTGTTTTGCTAATTTAGTCTCGCTCATGGTCTAAATCTTGACTATTAATGAACTCTTAAATGAAGTATAGCCTCGGTTGAGCATTTCTTCTTGGAATATAGTCTTGGTGAACTTTTTTAAACCTTTCGGCAAGAACTTTTGCAAGAATCTTATAGACACTTGTTGTGAGACTGATTGGACGAAATTCTAATACTCTTTTAGGGGCGACTATCTTGGGGATCAAAGTAATGTAAGTGGCATTCACAGCTTTACTGACGATACCTTTTTGAAAAAAGTCTTGAAACATCTTCATGAATTCAGGCTTAAAAATGTTCCAGTGCTTTTTTTAAAAACTCAATTGTAAAGCCATTAGGACCCGGTGTTTTATCCAATACCTTTGCATCGCTGAAGGGCAAAGTTAGGGAGGCAGCTTTTCCAGTTCAAATTTCCAATCATCCAATTTTTGCTGCTTCTTTTCAAATATATATCCCGGAATAGTCAAGAAAAGCCTTTTCTATACTCTGATCCATGAACTGTACTTTGTCTTTGTCGTTTTTTATTTCAGCTATGAAGTTTAGCCTGCGACAGGCCATACAAGATTTATGGAAGAAAGCAGTATTTTCATCCCCTTCATTGAGCCAAGTATATTTGCCTAGTTGCTTCCACTTTCTGGCTTCATTAAGAGTAATCTTCTGGAGGTCAGTTTTTAGGGCAATTTGAAGGTTCGAAAATCGAAATTGAGTGCATTTAATAACACCTTATTTGATGTCAGTTGTCCGTCCGACATCGTATCCCTATAATGTCGATTTTTTACGAACATTATAGCCTAGTATTGTATTAGTGGCAACATTTTTGCGCAAATTGCCTAAGTACTTGCGTGAATGAATAATTATTTTTTGCGTCCTATGATCAATAAAACAAATGGATGGATCTGAATTCCTAGGTTAGACTTTTCTCATTTGTTAATCTTCATTTCAATTCCTGTCTTTACTTTTCATGCTATTGACATTATATACTTTTTACATTCATCATGAAAATCAACAAACAAATTAAATCCCTCGATTATGAACTCCGATAACTAAATTAGAGGAAATCAAGAGAGAGCTCCTTGTGGATATATATGAAGGTTCCATTGTTTTTAGGAGTGTTCAAAAAATTCAATGATCCGAAAAATCCGATCAAATCCAACCCAACTCATACTGTTTGGATTGTGTTGGGTTGATTGATTAGTTCACCTAAAATAACCCAAACCAACTCAAACTAATCTAGACTTATTATTAAGTTTAAAATGTAGTTTTAGTTATGAAACAATTATATTTACATATATTAATTTTATTTAATTTCATGGTTTTTTTTTAATAATTTATTCTCCAACAACTTCTAAAAACAATTTTTTAGCACTTTCAAAAGAAAATTTTCATAATATAAATTGAAATTGAATTGTTAACTTAGTTCAATAAATGAAAATAAATAAATAAAATTTTTACATCTTAACATTTTACTTAATTTTAGAACATAAATTTAAATAAATGACTCAAATGACTCAAGTAACACAAACAAACATAACCCACATATTTCATGGTTGGATTGTGTTGGATTCATTATTTAATAAGAGTTATTAGGTTTAAAGAATGTTTCAACCCACCTCAACCCAATTCATGAATACCCTTAATTGTCCTTATCAATTTTTTGGTTTGAAACTAGGAAACAAACTCCAATGTGTATTATATTTGAAGTAAAATGTTAAGGCCATGTTTGATAACCGTTTATTTTTTTCGTTTTTGTTTTTGAAAATTAAGGCTATAGAGACTATTTCTACCTCTAAATTTCTTCTTTCCTTTGTTGTTTACTTTTTACCAATGGTTTAAAAAAGCAAGCCAAATTTTAAAAACTAAAAAAAAGTAACTTTTAAAGAGTTGTTTTTATTTTTGGAATTTGGCTAAGAATTTAGCCATTCTACTCCAGAAAGATGCGAATTATTATAAGAAATGGGAAACAAATAAGTTTAATTTTTAAAGACCAAAAATAAAAAACGAAATTTTACCAAACATACCTAAAATTTCCAATTAGTTAAACTGTTAGAAAACTATAAATTATCGTGGAATATATATGGTGCTAAATTAAAAGTTTGTGAATAAGTAGCAATATCTGAAATGCAGGTATAATACAATGTGTTTAATTAGAGTCCATTGATGATCCCGAGAAGCAAGTCTTCAGTTTGCTGAGCAGTTGAAGTGCAAAACATCCCCTATTTATTGAAATATCCAAATAATAGTTAGTTCTTCCACCAAATGCAGCATATATACATTTTCTTAAACGAACTATATAACTCTTACATCTTGTTTGGCCTGAAGAGTTCAAAAGTCTTCGATTAAAAAAATTTTGATTTTATGTCATATTAATTTTATGGAATTTGAATTTTAAGAGTACTTTACAACTCCACTCCTTGCCTCAAATACTTCCTAAAATTTGTGTTAAATGAGGTGGGATGAAAACAAATAATAATATAATGCTTGGATTGACAATAAAATAAAATATAAACAATATAAGCAAAACCTTTTTTTCTTAACAAAAAATGATTATATAATCAAACATAGAAAATCTCTAGGGTTGTTTTCAAATATAACAAAATGAGCAAAACTATTTATAAATATAGAAAAATTTCACTGTTCTATCAACATAGATAGTGAGAGTATTTCTTTCACTCAAAGACAATGTATCAGCCATAAACAGTGAAATTTTTTTATATTTATAAATAGTTTAGAGCGATAAAAATATATCATGGTTTATCGCTCAAGCTATAGAAATCTATTGCAGTTAATCGCTTATAGAAATTAAATTTTTTCTATATTTGTAGGTAGTTTTACTCATTTTGTTGTATTTGAAAACAACCCTTTTGTTAATATCATTTTCGTTCTTTCTTCATTTTTTTTATGTTTTTATTCTTAAATTTAATTTACTCTTTTCTCTTTTTTCATCTTTAAATTTAATATAATTTTTTTCTCCTTTTTTCATTTTCATTTTAAATTTTTATTGAATGGAAAAGATTTTTTAGATTTAAATGAAAAATAAAATAGTTGACTATAAAATTTAGAAAAATAATTTATTCTGAATACTTAAATTTATTAAAATTATTTAGTTTTGAATCTTGAGTTCATAAAATTATTATTTTTTTTTTTTTTTTTTGCAAAGTTTATAATTTAAGAATTCCATAATTTTAGAGTTTTAGATCAGTCAAATATAAACTTTAACTAAATTACTTCATTGATTACACATTTTATGAAATTATAAAAACCAGGGATAAAAGTTGCATGCATGTTAAACATATATATATATTATCTACATATGCATACAATTAATATTTTTTTTGAAAGGTTATGTGAACCAACACTAAACTAAGTTTGCTTTTCCACATATGCATGCAATTAAGGAGAGAAAAATAAAATTTAAAATTCCAAGATTTAGTTGAAATAACACAATACAAGAAGATATTAGACCTAAATATTATTTACACCCTCCCATAGGAAATCACCCAAAAAATTGATGTGGAAATTCCTCCAAAATTATTTTGAAAATCACTCAAAATGGAAAAAGAGGAAAAAAAAATATAAACAAATTTTTTTAAAAAAAAAAAAAAAAATAAAGACTTACATTGATAATGCTGGTTACAATAATTGCTCCTTTTAGGGTTATGAGACTGGTATGAATGAGTTCAAAGCCAAGAGAATTGAAGGCTTGAATTAGCTTAGTCAATGCGCCTTTTCGCTTGTGGACATGTATTTTAACCCAAAGTTTGTGTTGGTCAATTTGGGAAACCCTCACGTCTGCCTATTTTCAGATTGATGCAATATTAAACAAGGAAGAACACACACACACATTGGGTGTCCGATGAGACCAGAGTCGAACCTAACCGTTGAGCCCGAGGGTTGTACACATATATATATATATAAGCAAAATGAAAATCAGATAAGTAGCCGAACCTGAACATGATCAGTTTTAACTAAGTGTGTAGATTGTATATTATTATAATTTGGTGTTGGGCATAGAACAAGTTTTGCAGACGAGTGTTCCAATTCCAGAAGCTGATGTTTGAGAATGGCAACCGTGTTCTGCAGCTGGTGGATGTACGTTATAGCATCGTCGATAATGGTCGCTTTGTTCATCTACATATAGTAAAGTAAAAAGGTAGGTTTAGAAATTGTTGGGGATAAGAAATTAATGAAGAGAGATATGGGGCGTTACATTTGTGATGATGGGAACAGTGGCACGTAGTAACAATAGGTTATCGCTAAGCTTTTGCCTCCGTCGTCTCTCTACATGCAGGTTCTTGGATTTGTATTTGGTGAATTCATCCATGTTGTTCAGACCATTCATGGCCTCTCTACCGGTGAGACTGGGAAAGGTATTCCCCCCCGTAGAACTAAAATGAAGAAGTTAGTTATGAAAGGACAATTCACATACCAAACATTTTTAATTATTTCAATCATGGAGAATCTCTTGGTGGTTACGAATTTATGAACGGCATGATTCTCATTTTATGTACTATGCTACATGGGAAACCAATTTGTGAACAAATGCATGATTATATTTTCACTCTCCAACACAAAAATATCATATATTTACTCCAAAACGTGAACGGTAATACTAATAACAATATCTCTACCTTAGTTTAGGAGTAAAAATAACTTAATTATTAATTATTTTCTTAACTGGCAAAACTGCTCAAAATATTTACAACTAATAACAAAATACACAATTCATCTGTGATCTATCGAGATTTATCGCAGATAGACCGTCAAATTTTACTATATTTGTAAATATTTTGGTTTATTTTTGTTATATTTTAAAAGAACCCTTAATTTAAATAAATTTTATAAAATTTGTGATTTACAGAAATATCCTATCAAATATTTTGTTGATATATCTGTCAAATTGAAATATCAACATCGATATTTTAATTCTTGGTTGAATTATTCCATTTATTAATTATTTCATGTCGGCATGTTTTGTTATCTTTCACTTTTGTCATTCATGTTTTATTTATTTATTTGTTTGTTTTACATTTTTAATGCAGTTTATTTTTAAGCTAATTGAATTTTATTTTTTTAAAAAATATTAAATTTATTTTAATTTTATTTTTTTTTTTTTTACTTTTTTTTTTTATTTGTTTGTTTTACATTTTTAATGCAATTTATTTTTAAAAAAAATGAATATTTTAATAACTTAAAAAAAAAAAAAAAAAAATTTACATTCTAGCTTGCTTCATTCTCAAAGAAATTTAAATTTAAATGAACATTAATTATGTTAAGCTAATTGAATATTATTTCTTTAAAAAATATGTAATATATTTCAATTTACTTCATTTTAAAAGTTAATTAAGCCCCCTAAAACGTCACTCTCTTTTTTTCTCTTTATTATTTATTATTTTTCTTTTGTTATCTTTCACTTTGTCATTTTTGTTTTGTTTTTATTTTTTTATTTATTTATTTTTAGCTTGTCAACAACATAAGTGTGGTTCATTTTTAAGCTAATGGAATATTATTTCTTTAAAAAAAATTATCTTCCAATTTACTTTATTTTAAAGTTTGATTAAGTATTTGTTATGGTTAAATAACACATGAAAATTTTAGGTGGCTCAATCTTATGACCAATAGTTTAAAACGGGATACCTCAGACCACCATCATGCCAACTCTATGATTTACTCACTTTTTGCATTTTTTTTTATTTATTTATTTTATTTCATTTTATTGATCTTCGAAGAGATGGAGATGAATAAAACTATAATATTTGAATAATAAATTTCAAAACAATCTTATTTTCTTAATAAATTTCATAAATAACAATATTAATAAAAAAATTCCACTTTGTAAAGTGTCTAATAATTTTCTTTGTCCTTTCAATTTTATGTTTATTAAGTTTTTGAACTATAAAGAACATAAAGTCCAACCCTCTTACTAAGGGTATTTTTTGTAATTTTATATTTTTATCATGCTTTTGCTAATTTAGATAAACTAGTGTAGTAAATTATTTAAATCTCGGTTAGAATTGTTTGGAAATTTGAGTTAAGATAATTTATAGCTATTAAGCATAATCAATTCAATTTATGTCCATAACCGATTTCAATTACTTGTTTGCATATAATAATTATAATTATAGAAAATTCACTCTAAATATTAGTAAGTTCTTTATTTTATATTTAGTTATGAAAGGATTAGAAGGAAAAAAGAATATGTATACAAGATTAATAATTAGCTCAGTAAAAATGTAATATTAATTGGATGTATGGGTCTTGTTAGCTACATTTATGGTAATTTGTAACTTTTTGTCATAAATTTTAAATTAAATTATTAAGAGTCTAAAAGAAGATAATTGACAAATTTAAAATTTAAGAGTTTGTCTTCATTTATTGATGCTTGTTTAAGGAGAGTACATTATAGAAAATAAGAAGAATATTCATTATCACTTAATTAAGTTCAATTCAATCAAAATAAAGTTTTCTTAACAAAATATTTTGATCTTTTACCCAAGGATCATTAAGGGTTTAGGGAGATGTATTGAAGAGCCAAAAATTCTATTTTAAGACTCATTTGTCCTCCATGCATAGAGGGAGAACCAAAAACCCTATTTCACATTTGAAAATTTTAATTCTCAAGTATCCTAAGTCTCTTTCCATTTATTTTCTAAAAGAACTTAAAAAAATATGAAACTTTCTTCACTAGCCTTATTCTAGTGATTTCACAAAAAAGAATAGTTTATTTTTCAAATTGCTTCTAGTGGTGTTATTGGATTTCATAAGATTGTTCAATGGTGGCATTTAATTAAATAAGTAAGAAACAATTTTAATCTACTTTTGTATTCTTTCCTGAAAAAATTTCATTGATTTAAAGCATGTTCACTATCCCTTTGTTAATGTATTCCAACATTATTTCGAGCTTCTTAGTTGCTAGAAGGTTTCTCCATCAATCCTTATGGTAGGGAAGAAAACACATCCAATGGCAAAAATCATGTTCTCTTTTGAAAATATTCAAAAGGCAAGAGGGATGTACCGAAAAATCTCTACTAGGTAAACACTCCTCTAGCATTCTCATCACGGCCCAAGACCAAAATAACTTCATTGATTGAATAATAGAGAGTACATAGAGAGCTAGAGATAAGCTCGATTTTTCTTTAGGAATTGTTCATAGCAAACCCTGTGTTGTATCAGTGGTAACTGGATCTAAAAGTTTTTAATTTTTATTTTTAGATAAAAAATTAGAATGAAAATGGCCTAAAAAAGAGTTCTTAAAAACTAAAACAACGTTTTATCGGTTTATACAATTTCCTTGTTTTAGCTTAATTGATATAGAAATTAACACATGTTGGCTAGGAAACTTTGAAATCTTGACTAGTAGCTTAAACTTAGCCTCTTATATATATATATATAAATAAGGCAATAAAGTTAATTTTTCTTTTAATGATTAGTTTTACATATGGCTTGAGAGTTGGTTTGAGATTGTTATATCTTTTAAAATAATTGCTAACATCTGTGATTTTAGAAATAAAATGGTGTTTGGTAAATTTTAATTTTAAGGTAGAAAAAACTAGTTACTGTATTTAATAAATTAATACTAAATTGGTTTGATTTAGGTTATATGAAACAAAGTAGTCTTATTATTTTAATTATTTTTGTAATAATTAATTTATAATATATATATAATTTCAATTTCAACTAATATTGTTTAATATATATTATTTGATAAAAGTCTAAGGAAAATTATTGTTATAAAAATTGAATGAATTAAAATTTGAAAATAGATGTAACAAAATATATTAATATGAATGGATGTATAATATATTTATTTAAACAGTTAAGAGGACAATAAATATTTAGAAAAAGAGATGAATCTAAAAGCAGCTATTTATAAATTTTTACATGTTAATTCAAAATTAAAAGTGATTTTGGTAGATTAATAAATAATTTATATTATTTCTAGGCGATTAAGATTTTTCCACGACCAATTTTTACCATTGCAAATGTAATTCCAAATAGAGTCTTAATTGATTAAAAGGTTTATATCCACATTGTTTTAATTATTTAGTATAAATTAACAATTGTAGTCACTAAAATTTCAGAATTTCAGAGTGGTGTTTAAATTGGCCCAACATAAATTTTAAAAAGTATATCTAATAGGTGCCATGATAAGTTTGCAATGTTGAGCAGTCAACTTTATTAATTCCATGATGAAAAAAAATGGAGTGTGACCACTAGAGTGCGTGACTAGCCACCCAAAATATGCTAAAAATGGTAAGCAAATAAAAGATAAAAGAGTCATGGGGTCTTTTGTGTAGTGGAAAAGTATTAGTATCCTTGTTTAAAGAACCAAATTTATTTTTTTCTAGTTAATTTAAAGAAAATGACTTTTGTTAAAAAGATTTTTTTTTTTTTTTTGTTAATGTCGGCATGTTTTATTAATTAATATTAAAATAAATAATGAACAATAACTATAAATAGACAAACACCATTAGAAAATTTTATTTAAATCTAATTTGGATTACAAAATAAATTCATCACCTCAAATATTAGGTATCAACCTCTTGAAAATCTATTTTCTATCATAGGAAATTCTTAAATTTTATTTTTAAGAAAATCATGAAAATCGTTTGTAAAAAAATTTTAAGGCAGATATTATTTACAAAATTAGTTTTAATTTAGTTTATTTTTTTAAGAAAAATATGCAAGGAAAACTTTTACAATCATCTTTATTACTTTTTTATGGATTTTTTTTTTTTCTTTTGGATTGAAAATCCGGAGCCCCCAAAAATGGTGACCTTAGATGAAGTTATTGGGCTTTTTGAAATTAAATAATAATAATAATAATAAATAAATAAATAAATTAAACTGAGATTGGTCCAATTTACATAATGGCAGCATGTAGGTTTGTAAAGAGTTTGTGTGGAAATGGGTTTTGCTTTCATTTGGTTTATAGATTTCACCAACTTAGCCACCACAAATTACTGAAAATAATTGGGAAACGTCAAACAACAGATGTAACCATGGTGTTTATTTTTCTACTGAAACTTGTTGCCAGAAAACGGAACTCAGGCAAGGATATATTTTTTAAAAAAAATAAAAATTATTGAGTGAATTATAAAACTGCTAAAAATATTTACAACTAATAATAAAATACATAGTCTATCGCGATAGTGTTCAGGAAAATTATCTTAAATTACAAAACTGCTAAAAATATTTACAACTAATAACAAAATACACAGTCTATTGCGAACTATCGCGATAGACTACTATCTGTGTCAATCACGATCTATCGCAGTTAGATACTGAAATTTTATTATATTTGTAAATATTTGGTTTTTTTTGCTATATTTGAAAAGAGCTCTATCATTCAAACGTTGGCTATGCCAGTGGCTGGAGCTAGTTGGAGAAAAACTCTACCAGCAACACTAGAGACAAAAAAGTTTTGCTAGAATGAAAATGGAGAAAGTTAAGGATGTTTTCAAAAGTAGTAAAACAGTTGAAAATAATTATAAATATAGTAAAATTTTACTTTTCATCTGTGATAAATAGTGATAGACATCTATCATTTCACCAAAATAGACATTGATAGATGTTTATTTAGGTTTAACGTGGGCTATCACAGGTAGAAAGTAAAATTTTGCTATATTTGTAAATAGTTTGATATTTTTCTCGATTTATAATAATTTTTTAGAGAATAATTGATATTATTTTAAAATATAGAGACCAAATTGTTTCTTTTAAAAGTTTAAGACCACGTTGTTACTTTTTTAATCTTTTCTTTTTCATGAAATCAATTATTTTTGTAGGTTTTATTAAAAAAAAAAAAAAAGTGAATATAATAATGATAGAAAATTCAAAACTCTCTTTTGTTAAAACAAATACATTGGAAAAAGATTTTTATAGGGAAGTATCTTTATTAAAACATGGATATCTTCTTTTTACTAAGGAAATCTTCTAAAATCAAATCCTCAACCTTCTAAGAATTTGACATTTCACTTCAAGAATCTCAAATAACGGTCTTTAAAAAATTTGAGGCTCTATCATTGAAAAACTTTTTATTTCAAAATGAGGGCTAATATTAACTCAAAAGAAAATGCATAATCATTCTCGATAAAATAGAAATGACAAATATACATAAGCAAATGCCTAAGCAAACACTTCATAAAATTAATAACATTTGAGAACATCATCAATGAAATAAAATGACATAAATCTACCTTTCTAACAACAGAAAAGACTCTTTTTAAAAATTAAGAGAAAAAAAAATTGAACCTTTAAAATTTTATTCCCCTAAAAAAAGAATTTTATTTTATATAAAAATAAATGAAAAATATTTCAATATTAATTACTCAAAAAATTATTTATTGTTTATTTATTTTATTTTAAAAAACTAGCAAATCCTTAACAAAAATAAGAATAATAAAATAAAATACCTAAAAAACTTTGGGGTAGAGTGAACTTTTAATTTTGAATCTAATAAATCTTTATCATATTTGACTTTTTTTTTTTTTTTTTGTGTAAAAGTATACGAGACCTATTAGATATAAAATTCAAAGGTAATGACCTTATAAAACACAAAATTAAATTTAATACTCTAAATTTTTTAAAATGTTGAATATGACAATGACGCCTTTTAGACTCAAAGTTAAAATTTTAATCTATATATATTTAAAATTTATGCCACATATTAAAAATAAATGAAATTACAGCGTAGAAACACTTTTAAATATCGAGAGATCTAACACAATTTTAAAAATTGGGAAATTTGTAATTTTGTGTTGAATTAAATAAGTAGATATGTCCCTAAATTATGGATGAATTAAAATAAAATGTAAAACAATAATGACTCATAACCTTGGTGTCAAAATTATAATAAGCATACCATGTAACATATGAACAAAATAATAATGTACACATACGACAAAGAAAAAATTGTCAATAAACATTAATGTGGCCATGAACAAGAGAGATGCAACCGACATTTGAAAAAAAAAATGTATAAATCAAAACCAGCATCGCCAACAAATACGAAACCATCATCGATCCCTTCAAGAATTAGGAGAAGAACAAAAGCTAAAAATATATCTTTTCAAACTTAGGACGATTCAAAATAAGATGCCAAATATGTCATGTTGTGGACAATTTTGTTCTTCTCTGTCTAAGGACCTTACAAAAATGAAAGATATTTAATTAGAATTCCTTTTAGGGGTCAAAAGCAATTCCTTTAACCATTTTAAATATTTGATAAAATTAAGTATTCCTTCAATTTTTTTAATATCACTTTTTAGTTTTTTCTTAGGTTCAAAATCACCTATATACTAAATTTTAAAAACCGCTTTTCTAAACATTTGTCATATTCTCTAGTGGTTTCAAAATTTATATATATATATATATATATATATATATATATATTTTACATCTATTTCATCCCATATCAATAAAATTTGTAATGATTGAACTTTTATATAACAATTCTTAAACTTATTTAACTTATAATAAAATTACTACTTAAATTGGAATAATATTGGTTGATTTCAATTTTATATTACAATGAATTTTTCTATCTTTTTTCTATAATTTAAAGAAATATAAGATATATTTTGTAAATATTAACCTACAAATAATTAAAATAATATATCTAATTTAGTAATTAAGTTAAGTCCTAACAAATTTAGTTTAGCTCTCTATATATCATCAAATCTCAAGAATTTTGGTTGCAATATTTGATGGTTACACGTGTCTACACCTTATAATTTCCCTCTTACCTGGTCTGACCCTATGTTGTGGTATATCTTTACAAATCTCATTAATTCAATATTCCAACACATAATTTTTGGCACAATCCTGTATATATTGATTTAAAGTATAACATCAATAGGGGTATAAAACATGTATTTAAAGTATAACATCAATGTATCAACACTCATTAAAAACTAATTTCAAGTACGTTATTAGTATTAACAATCATTTTAAATAAAATTACAAGTATAATATTGGTTACCATTAATATATAAATACTTCTTGAAATGCATTTATTCAAGTCTATCAGTAGTATATCAACATTCGTTTAGAATTTACAATTTCAAGTGTAACAACATAGGTGTATCAATAGCTTATCAACACTAATTAATAATGGTTATTAATAGGACGAATTAAACTAAAAAATAATAGGTTGAACAAATAAATAAGGACTCAAATAAGTCCACAAATAATAACAAACCTCCGAGCACATGTTGACTAATAAATCTGGTATGTCCATTGTATAATTGATATATTTTATATTTGATATATCAATCAATTGATATATCAAATATGAAGTATAAGAGTTGAATGATATATTTAACATAAAATATATAAGATATACGACTAATATACCTATTGATATATCAATAATAAAAAATAAAAATCAAATTTAAGTTTTCTTTTTATATTATTTTTATATTCTTGTAATGGTCCCAAAATTAAATCCAACTGAATCTACTAAAAATAATATAATATTTTTCTTGTTTAAAAAAAAAGTAAATAAATAAAGGGGAATCTTGAGATGTTGAAAACAATAAAAGGTGGGGTTTGTGCAGACAGCGTGCCCATGGGTTGGGTCGATCCTCTTAACTGTATAGTTGTGAACCATCATCCGCGTGCCCATTTTTTTTTTCTTTTTTTCCTTCCTTTTTATAAAATCATATATTTTGACCTAACAAGAATAGGGTGCAAAGGAGATTCTTGGGATTATGAGAAAGTGTTTAGATAAGCTATAAATAAGGAGGAATTCCATGTTCCTTATTAGTTATTATTAGTAGTAACGTGGCTTGTGATTTTTTGAATGAAATCTATATCGGCTTGGGGGCATGATGAGGGTGCTATAGAGGTGTCAATCTAGTTGAGATGTCTGGTTCATCCCTTGATCCCTTCTCTTTCGATATTTTGTTCAGAAAAAAAAAATGTGGCTTGTGAAACCTGATTGGGGATTAATCCTTTGCTTCATATTTGGGGTTTCCCTCTCAAAATTGTCATGATTAGAGATATAGGTTGTTGTCAAAAAGGTGAAAGATTAGCTCTTAATTAAAGCTAGTTGTCCACTTAGTTCCTAACTACACCATGAGTTGTTTTAAAGCACTCGAAGGATCAATCTTAAGAAATTCAGATGTTGTGTGCCCACTTCTATTGTGTGGTTCCTCTAATGAAGTGAAAAAAAAAAAAAAAAAAATCCATTAGAGAGATGTTAGAGAAAATTAGAGATAGATTCTGTGATTTTAGAATCTTCGAGCAAGTGATGCTAGCCAAACATGGTTAGAAATTATTGAGAAACTCTAATAGTTTATTGTGTAAAATGCCTAAAGAAAATTATTTTCGTAATGGAAACTTTATGTGAACAAAATTAGGCCACAACCCTTCTTGTACATGGAAATATGTTTTGTGGGGAAGAGATCTTTTTGCAAAATGTCTTAAGTGGAGAGTCGATAATGGAAGACATAAAGATCGAAGATGACCTTTGGATCCACAATAATGAAGACTTTAAGCTGATTTGGATTCATTATAACGTAAGATGCAAGAGGGAATCTTTAATTTCCTCCTCAATGTAGAGGATGCCTGGAATGACAGCCTCGTTAGGGAGATGTTTCTCCCCTAGGATACAAGCTATATCTCATTATCCCCATTGGGTGTAAGAACAATAATGATGAAGTATTTTGGAACTTTCATGAAGAAAGAGATGTGTTTGTTATTCATCATCAAAACCATATCAATTTACTGTACCATAAAAGCCATTGCCTTGAAAGTAAATTTAGCACGATTTTAGTGCAAACCCACTTTCCGACAGTGCACTTGTCTTTGCTTTAACGACAACGAGAAACATTGTATGTTATGTGAGAATATAAGTTTGTTTTAACGACACAAATCGTTCTTGTCGGTTGCTTTAACTTTAACTTTTTTTATTGTTATTGTTGTTTTTTAAGAAGGTTGTTCAAGGAATCAACATGGTATGTTACGTGGGAACGTAAGTTTGCTAGCAAAAGCCTTTTTGGTATAGGAAGGGGTTGGTGGTCTCCCATAGAAGAACAATGGGAATTTTTTAGGTTTCTTTGCTTGAGCAAAGCGAAGAGTAATACTCACTATTGGGTGGCCATTTGTGCTTGCTAAAGAATCAAATCAATCCAACGGCTCAAATCGTGATTTATGGCCTTAATTATTCAAATATTTCTCCTAAAATTGAAATAAAACAAAAGGTAAGTGTTTTTTAAATGACCTTCATAAAAAGAAAAACTTTCGTTAGTTGGATTAAATTTTTAGATTAAAATACTATTTTGTCTCTATATTTTGGGTGCAGTTCCATTTTGGTCATTGTACTTTAAAATATCTTATTTTAGTTTTTGAACAATTGACAAATCTTAAAAGAAAAATACTTAGATGCATTCTACCAAATTGTCCAATCATAATGTGACATGTGGCAAACTATTTTTATTTATTTTTTGAAATATTTTGATTCATCATCCTTCTAAAATTAGTTTTTTTTTTATTATTGATTTTTTTCATTACAAAAATTATTTCTATCAGCACTTCGTTTTATAAATGGTAAAAAAAATACATTCACATTTGTCTCCTCTTGTATGAAAATTATATAATTATTTAGCTAATTTCAATTTTTTAAAAGATACTTTAAAGGATTTGAAGTTTATTGAAAGTTTAGTGACTACGTAATTTTTAATTTTGAGGGGGTAAGATCGAGACAGTATCCATAGCGTCTCAATACTACAACTTGGGCTTCTACAAATAATTCTTATTCTTTCAACAGATTTTGGAATCTATATATGGTTTCTACTCAATTTTAGAGAGTTTAGAGCACTCTTGAGAGAGTCAAGGAAGGAATTTAAAGCTTGTGGCATTCATTAGAGAGAGTTTTTATTTTTATTTTTTTCCTACTTCTCTTTTACCAGGTAGTTTTTCTAGAAAATTTCACGGTTTAATTTATTGTGTATTGAATGGATGAACGATTTTTAGCTAGACTTTGATGTATGGCAGATTGTCCAACTCCATTCTAAATATTTAGACCGTTCTTACTAAAACTAGTAGTAATGGAAAGATTAGGTCGAATACAATAAGTACTCAAATTTCTCAAGAAAATGGTTTGTAGCTCGTAGGTAATCGATGGGGGGTTTCAAAATTGTTTTGTTGCAAATAAAATTGAAATTGCAAAAAATCAAATTGAATTTGAATTTGAATAGTTAAAATATCTAGCTTGGGCTTAAAAGTAATTGTTTCAACAATTTTTTTTGCAATTTTATCGCAGGTCTATTAGATAATTCTCATAACATCTTTTCTTAGCCACTCACTTAAAAATGCTAGGTGAGAGCCCTAATTATCTAATTAACCATTTAATTAAATGAACCACATCATAACTAGTTGGCTAATAATGTTAAGAACTAGGAACATGCTAAGTTGAATGCCCAATTGGAAATGCCAAATCAACATTCAATATAATTGTTCCCTAGGTTGATTAAACAATATTTGTCGTGATAAATTCACAACTTACAAGCTAATTCAATCTTTGCTACACTGGATTAACATGCAATTGAATGTCATGTATTGCAAATTAAAACATAGCAATTGATTATACGTCGGAAAGCTAAAATACAATCAAAGATCATTCATAATATGAGAAGAATTTAGAAATATTACGAGAATTTGATAATTAGACTTAAACCTCACAAAAGTGTCAAACGGGGAAATCTACTCTATGCCTAAGCTAGAAAATGGTACCTTTAGCCCATAATCTTCACAACAAACATCAAGGTATCGTTGAGATACAAGAACTGATAAAAAAGAGGAAAAAAATGGAGAGAAAACAATATAGAAGTCAGCTAGATCCACAGATGCTTCACCTAGGTGGCTAGAAATTCTTTTATAAAATTGGTGCGGTGCCGACAAAAGTTTTCATGCGAATGATATTGGAGCACTGCGACGCCCGGGGCTTTCTCCAAATTCCTAACTCTCGAGAAAAAGCACTAAGGCAGCGCCTAGGCGGCACCGCTGCGCCATGGCTCCAGAGGCAAAATGGTCCTTTTGCCTCTCTTTTCGTGGTTGATGCAGCGAGTTTTGGCTCCCTTTCAGATCTAACGTCCGGTTCTACCTTACAAGTACTCGAAACCTGCAAAATAGTGAAATAAACCTATAAAATCTAGGACAACCCTAAATCAAGCCGAACAAGATAATCCGTTTTCGATGGTACAGATGTATTTGTTTGGAATTTTTCCTTTCGACTTAATTTAGAGACTATTCCATGTTGCAACCAAATTGTTGAGACTTTTATGTGCTTAATTGCATGACTAAACGGAGATTTGAGTTCTCATATTGATAGACAAAAGGAGGTTTAATAGTCAATAAAAGAAGTTTGTTAATGTTTTAATTTGTTGAAAGAAACAGTCTGGGATATTGATTTTATAAATAAGTAACAAAATTAATGGAGCTCGGAGAGAAAGTTAATAACGTTTGTATCCTATTGGCTCATACTTTCTGAATATTAGATTTGATTTGTTAATTAATTGAATTTGTTTTCCTATTAAAAAAAAATTAATGCTTCATTGTTTCTTCTCATTTGTCTTCCATTTTGGTATATTTTAGGATTAGTTTAGATTAATTTACTTTCATTAAATAAAGTGTTAGTTACTAAAAATCAAATTAGTAAAACCAATATTCATGACAACACTCAATATCAAATGGGGGCTATACTATTATTTAACATTGTATACTTATTCACACGGTATAAAAATTATGCAACTAATTTCACGGAACAACTCGACTGACTCTATAATAATTGAGTGTCAATAAAACTCGTAAGATGTTAATTCCTAAATAGGTGGTCACTATAAATTTAACTCATGACCTCTTAACTATTTATTGAGACTATGCCTCTTTTTTTATCACTAGGTCAATCAATTATGATCTCGTAATTTATTGGTATTCTAAGTTATTATTCCTACTTGAAAAATACAATCAAACAAACCAATAAAAATCGTCCACAATATGACAACATAAAGACAACAAAAAGAACTAGTTTTTGGTCTTGTGACAAATTTGAATAGACTAACTAATAACTTAACATTATCTCCAAAAAAAAAAAAAAAAAAACTAATAATTCAACATTAACTCTGTGATTTGACTTCCCCCATCCATCTTGAAGAAGAGTATTAGGGTTTGTTATATTTTATTGGGGAAGTTCTTAGTTACTATATTTTACTGATATGATATTTGGGACTTCTATATAATCATCAATTTAACATTTAAATGGTCAAAGTGAAGCACATGTAGGTTTATAAAATATATATATATAAAACATGTATAAATCCAATTAATAAAACTTTTGAAAACAAAATTTAAAGAAGAATACTTGGTTGCTGTTGAACTCCATGCACAACATCTCTAACTATTAAGAAAACAATTATTTAAAAATATCTTGTCTAAAAAAGAAAGAAATTTGTCACGTGTTAACTTGTGGTTAGTCATTTAAATAGACTGTACAAAAATAGATGCAATCCAAAATGTATCTACATATTTTTTAAGAAAATTATTATAATTGAAGAAAAAAAATTAGCGATAAACCACGATAGAATATTTTTATATTTGTAAATAGTTTGATTTATTTTGCTATATTTATATATTTATAAATAATTTGATTTATTTTGCTATATTTGAAAAAATCCAAATTTTTATTTAATTTATTTTTTTCGAAATATTGACTTTAGGAAATTAAATATTTGATTAAGAGACCCAGTTCTAATGGTATCCAAATTAATAATTAAAGTTTGAACTTAAAAAGGAAAAAAATAATGAAAATCAATCCAAAATAATAATAATGAAAATCAATCCACGTGTCGGCTTTATCATTGTTCTTGACTCATCACTCCGTAGCTGGGAAACGCGTATTGATTTCTTTTCTGTCGTTTTCTATTCAAGGAATATATTAGCTTTTTTTTTTCTTTCTTTTATCTACTTTAATCACATAAATAGAAATATTTCAACGTCTGATCACTTGAACAATAATATATATATTTAATTAAGTTTTTTTAATCTAAAAATATGTAGGTGAAAACTTTTAGATTAACTTGAATTATGTTCCTATTGCATGCGTTTAATTTGATAAAATAGACATACAATTAAGTTTTATTTAGAAGGAATTTATACAACATAAAACAAAATCATGTAATAAAATTGTTGATTACATATTAAGTCATTAAAAAAGTTAAAAATGAGCTAACTAAACTAATTGAAAATTTTAAACTACCATTAAAATAAATGAAAATTTAATAAGAAAGAAATTTATTTTAACACACATAAAAAAAGAATTTTAAAATAAAAATAAAAACTTAGAGGAAAGAAGGGTGGATTACGTCTAGGGTAGAAAGATACATCTCAAGAGACAAAAAATAATGATTTTTAATGAGGAGTAAGGACCACAAAAAAAAAAAAGAAGTCATATTTTACAAATTAGTTTCAAACCAACACTTTTTTCTAATTATTAATATTCTTTTTTATATGGGGATAAATTATACAAAAATATTCCCTTTTGTACCTTTGAATTTTAAAATAATAATAATAATAATAATAATAAAATCCTAAAAAATATTCTTAGTTTTTTTTAATGAAGACTATTAGTATATTGTTTAAAAAATACTTCTAAACTTTTCAAAGTTTAAAATATCTTTAAAATAAAAAATTAAAAAAAAAACTTTAAAAAATGTTGTTAATTTTAATATATGAACATAATGAATATTCATTGCAAATATGACCTTAAATCTTCAGAAATTGCATTAATACTCTTAGCCTTACCCAAAAAAAAAAAAAAAAAGTTTAAAAATATTTTATCGTTAGTATAGTGATCAATTTATCTGAAGCTTTTTTGGGTTTGAAAAGCACCCACTTTTAAAATAAAATTATATAGATATCTTTTCTTTTTTTTTTTTTCATATAGCTGGTACTCTCATTTTTCTCCAATTTGTCCAATTCTTACACCAATTTTCTCACAATAAAATATAAACCAAAACTTTCAATTAAAGAATAAGATCCCACAAAATCTCACACGATACCAAAATCAAAATCTCCCTTTAAAAATTACCAAAAAGAACGTACTTGACTATTAATGTACACTCAACTACTAATGTATGATCTTTGTTAAAATATTTAAGCCATAAGATTTCATTGGTGCTTCCACTATTTTCTTTCTTTTTGTTATAATCTATATATCTTAAGTGAAAGGGACAATTATTATTATATTTTTTCTATGAGAAATACAAAAGTCAAATAGTTAATGAAAAAGAAAGAGTAAGAGAAGAGAAAAAAAAAATAGAGAAAATAGAAAAGTGCTGGGTTATATATCAAAGTAGGGAAAAGAGAGGAAATCATAGAGGGAGGTGATGAAGAATAGACAAACGGTAAAAGTTTTTAACTTTTTTTTTAAGGTAAGAGTACTAATGTAAATTTTGTAAGTTTAATTAGATGTATTTTTGCAATGAGGAATCAACCGTTTTCGTTCATATATTAGTAGTACGGGTAATTTTAAACTTGTTTTTATGTTTAATGGTATTTTTTAAAAAATTTATTTTAAATGACAAAACTATTGAAAATATTTACAAATAATAGCAAAATATCACAATCTGTCGTGCTCTATTGCAAATAGATAGTAAAATGTTGCTATATTTGTAAATATTTTGGTTTATTTTTTCTATATTCAAAAACAACCTCTTTCTTTTTCTGTTTTTAGAAATTTCCAAATGATGATTCTTTGTCTACTACTTATTTGTCAAAACATTTTTGGTTTTCTCTTTCTCCTTCCCATCAATAAACAATTGGATTTGAAAAGTAAGGATACTCTAACAACCTGAACAAACCAAACTATCCAGCCCAAATTATAAAGGTTGGCTCGGTCATTTTTATTTCATAATTATAAGAATTTTATTTTTTGAAATATCATTAGTTACATTATCTTTTATCAATAAATTTCCAAAATATCTAATTCTTTTCTTATTAACATCATTTTTGAATTTTGAGTTTGTTTTTATTGTTTATTAATTAGGTTAATATTCATTTAATGCATGATATTTCAAACTAATGTTTCCTTATTTTAAGAGATTTTGTTTATTTTCATCTATTTCCTTAGTTGAATATCGACCACCTCTCCATTGAGGTCTCACATGTCATAGTTCATTTTTTTGTGTGTTTACAAATATATTGAAAAGTGTAAATATACCTCGCATATATTGTTTTGTATATCAAATGATATATTGCACAATTATCTTCTTCATAGTATTGTATATATCAAATATACCTTGTTTTCTCCTTCAAATCTTCTGGCCGATCAACAATGTCCAGATTTTTAGAGAAGATTTTAAAAAGAAAACCGTTTTGACATGTTTATAACGGCAAAAAACTTACCTTACATGTTGATTTGATATTAATATATATATTTTAAAAAAAAATGAATGTTAAGGAGGATTGAAAAGTAAATTGGGTTCTTCTGTGTATAATAATAGCACATCAACTATTGATTAGAAATAGTAAATTTTAGAGTAACTCGGCTATATGGTTAAAAATCCCTTGGTCTCATGATTTAGTCCAACGCCTCATATACAGATATCTTTTCGGTTATCATATTGACAATATGTGATAAGATTCAAAAACAAAATGGGATATTTATATGCTGACGTGGAAATTAACATTTACAAAAAAAAAATGTAACTCTATCTATATAATAAAACAAAAATAGAAAGTAGAGAGGGAAATAGAAAAATGAAGATTTTTTTTTTTTTTTTTGGTATATAAGTAACGCCCAAATTACCGACTTGAGAACCCATAAACATAGTTCCAATCGTTGATTTCACATTCTTCTTCAAAAATTCAGATCTCTATGATATTCTAAGCCGCCATCTAAGACTTTCCAAGCTGGCGAGTTGCTGTTGCTTGTGTGGTTCTTCAGATTTCTTCTCCCTCTGTAAGTTCGATTCTCTGAGATTTTGCTCTGTTTCTCTTTGTTTCATTGTGCAAAATGCGAGGTTTATTCGAATTATATTGTTCTGAATTGTGTGTGTGATTGCTAGATCTAGAGAAATTGCTTTTTAATTGGAGACGATTTCTTCTTCCAAATCCAGAATTGAAACAAATGAAACCGAAAGAAACAGAGAATTTTCGCGATCTAACAATTTTGCTTCAATCTACTTTCAAATTCAATTGGAAATGAAAACATGGAGCGGAAAATTGCGAAATCTATTTTAACTTACAATGACACCGAGAGAGAGAGAAATTCAGATATCGGACGGTGCTGCTGTGCTCTAGAATTTTGGAGTAGTAGCGCCGCCGTCAATTGGACGGTATCGGTCATGGATAACTGGTCGGACATGAAGATTGGCGGCGGCCACAGCTCGAATGCCGAAGTCGAGAAGTTTCGTTAAGAGTTGTTAGGAACTGCGTCAGTGAGTAGAGTGGAGAATTGATTTTTTTTTTTTTTTTTTTGTTTTTTTTTTTTGAAATTAAAAAAAAAAAATGTAAATATATCTATAAAAAAAAAAAAATTTTTAAAAACTGTTTTTTTTTTTTGAAATTAAAAAAAAAAAATAGATTTTAAAAACTTGTTTTTGTTTTTGGAATTTAGCAAAGAATTTAATTATTGTATTTAAGAGAGATGCAAGTGAACGTTAAACATGAGGAAAAAATAGGCTTAATTTGCAAAAATAAATATAAAAAAACGAAATAGTTACCAAATGAAGTCATAAAGGTGAAATTGGGTTATAACTAATTTTTAAAAACTAAAAACAAGTAGTTTTTGGAATTTTGAGTTCAGCTTAAAATTTAACTTTTTCACTTGAAACTATAGAAACCATTGAAAAAAATCGAAATAAAATGAAATGAACTTTTAATAATCAAATGATTGTCAAACAAGACCTAAACATTACCTTGTAATTCTCGACTTAAAATTAATAAATAAAAGTACTGTTTATCATCATCCTTTTCTAAAATAGAAAATAGACAATTGAAATACTTAAGGCCTTAATTTTACCACCTCTATTTTGATCTTTCAAAACTTTCATTTGTCATTATAAAATTGGGTTACGTTCCAAAATTTTTATTCAATGTAAAGGGAAACGACAAAAGCTAAATACTATTTAGCTAAGTTTAGGTTCTTAGCAAATATTATATTCACATCATATTTATTTTAGAATGCAAATTTATTAGGGTAAGTTGTAAAATTCATTATATCCTTAGCTTTTTAATTTAAACAATTAACTATTCAAAATGATATAAATATTAAACTTGTGTCACGTTAAGCCTTCAAACTTATATAATTATATAAATTCTAACATTTATATAAGTTTAAGAGTTTGATTTTTTTCATTTGTGGGTGCAGTTTTTACGATTATTGGTAGTTTAGGGGGTCCAAGTATAAATTTAGAGGTTCAATTTTTAAAATTGAAAAATTGATAGTATAATTGTAATTATTATCATACTTCAGGGTGGATTTTGCAATTTGCCTAAATTAATATTATTTATAAACCAATTTCTAAAATTGGATTAAATTTAAAATTTATTCTTTTTTTACCTCTTTTTTCCCAAGGTTTTAAAAACCAAATCAAAAATGGAAAACTAAAAAAAAAAATAGATTTTAAAAACTTGTTTTTGTTTTTGGAATTTAGCAAAGAATTTAATTATTGTATTTAAGAGAGATGCAAGTGAACGTTAAACATGAGGAAAAAATAGGCTTAATTTGCAAAAATAAATATAAAAAAACGAAATAGTTACCAAATGAAGTCATAAAGGTGAAATTGGGTTATAACTAATTTTTAAAAACTAAAAACAAGTAGTTTTTGGAATTTTGAGTTCAGCTTAAAATTTAACTTTTTCACTTGAAACTATAGAAACCATTGAAAAAAATCGAAATAAAATGAAATGAACTTTTAATAATCAAATGATTGTCAAACAAGACCTAAACATTACCTTGTAATTCTCGACTTAAAATTAATAAATAAAAGTACTGTTTATCATCATCCTTTTCTAAAATAGAAAATAGACAATTGAAATACTTAAGGCCTTAATTTTACCACCTCTATTTTGATCTTTCAAAACTTTCATTTGTCATTATAAAATTGGGTTACGTTCCAAAATTTTTATTCAATGTAAAGGGAAACGACAAAAGCTAAATACTATTTAGCTAAGTTTAGGTTCTTAGCAAATATTATATTCACATCATATTTATTTTAGAATGCAAATTTATTAGGGTAAGTTGTAAAATTCATTATATCCTTAGCTTTTTAATTTAAACAATTAACTATTCAAAATGATATAAATATTAAACTTGTGTCACGTTAAGCCTTCAAACTTATATAATTATATAAATTCTAACATTTATATAAGTTTAAGAGTTTGATTTTTTTCATTTGTGGGTGCAGTTTTTACGATTATTGGTAGTTTAGGGGGTCCAAGTATAAATTTAGAGGTTCAATTTTTAAAATTGAAAAATTGATAGTATAATTGTAATTATTATCATACTTCAGGGTGGATTTTGCAATTTGCCTAAATTAATATTATTTATAAACCAATTTCTAAAATTGGATTAAATTTAAAATTTATTCTTTTTTTACCTCTTTTTTCCCAAGGTTTTAAAAACCAAATCAAAAATGGAAAACTAAAAAAAAAAATAGATTTTAAAAACTTGTTTTTGTTTTTGGAATTTAGCAAAGAATTTAATTATTGTATTTAAGAGAGATGCAAGTGAACGTTAAACATGAGGAAAAAATAGGCTTAATTTTCAAAAACAAAAACAAGTTTTTAAAATCTATTTTTTTTTTTTTAGTTTTCCAATTTTGACTTGGTGTTTTAAACCATTGGTAAAAAGTAGATAATAAAGGAATAAATTTGAAGTAAGTAATATCTATAGACTTAATTTTCAAAAACAAAAACAAAAAATGAAATAGTTATAAAATGAGACCTAAATTTCTTGTTTTATTACTACTTTCTACCAATGATTCAAAAACCAAATCAAAATTTAAAAACTAAACAAAAGTAGTTTTTGGAATTTTGAGTTCAGCTTAAAATTTAACTTTTTCACTTGAAACTATAGAAAACATTGAAAAAAATCGAAATAAAATGAAATGAACTTTTAATAATCAAATGATTGTCAAACAAGACCTAAACATTACCTTTTGTAATTCTCGAATTAAAATTAATAAATAAAAGTAATGTTTATAATCATCCTTTTCTAAAATAGAAAATAGAAAATTGAAATAATTAAGGCCTTAATTTTACCACCTCTATTTTGATCTTTCAAAACTTTCATTTGTCATTATAAAATTGGGTTACGTTCCAAAATTTTTATTCAATGTAAAGGGAAACGACAAAAGCTAAATACTATTTAGATAAGTTTAGGTTCTTAGCAAATAATATATTCACATCATATTTATTTTAGAATGCAAATTTATTAGGGTAAGTTGTAAAATTCATTATATCCTTAGCTTTTTAATTTAAAAAATTAAATATTCAAAATGATATAAATATTAAAATTGGGTCAAGTTAAGCCTTCAAACTTATATAATTATATAAATTATAACATTTATATAAGTTTAAGAGTTTAATTTTTATCATTTGTGGGTCCAGTTTTTACAATTATTGGAAGTTTAGGGGGTCCAAGTATAAATTTAGAGGTTCAATTTTTAAAATTGAAAATTTGATAGTATAATTGTAATTATTATCATACTTCAGGGTGGATTTTGCAATTTGCCTAAATTAATATTATTTATAAACCAATTTCTATAACAAGAACTAAAATTGGATTAAATTTAAAATTTATTTGAAAAAAATTGATCGAACCTCCATCTTCTAAATAGAGAAGTCGTGCCAATTATTAAATAGAGGAATCGAGACTACATTGATGAGTATAACAATAATATTTTAACTAAAAATTTAAAACATTAATTAATTTTTGGGTGAAATTTGGAAGGGAAATAACGACGTGCTTGACGGTGGGGACATGGGCTGAGCACTTTGGACTAAAACTACATGTCGTGTTTGGTCAACAGCCAAATCATTGGTCCATCAAATCACGGATCTATACGACGCTACATTGTTTGTTAATTAAGCATTTTCTAATTCATTTATCGATGCCCAATAATCGGTTACTTATCTTTTTTTTTTTTTTTTTTTTTTGGGTTAAATTATACGTTTACTTTTGAACTTTTAAAATTACAAATTTATTTTATTAATTTTTAAATCTTTTAAAATTCATGGATCATAAAATTGATAGTTTAAGGTTCTATTAAACTTAAAATTCAATTTGTCAGAGTAAATTTAACTCAATGGTAATTTGCATAATCTTCTGTCCTAATGATGAAATGTTTGATCTCTCATCACCACGATTGTTGTACTAAATAAAACATAAAATTTAATTTTATAGTTAACTTCAATTAGTTTTTACAAACTGTAAATTTGTTTATGAGTCTATTAGATACAAAGTTAAAATGTAGGTCTCTTTTAGTAAGCATTTAATTTTTTGTTTTTTTTAATTAAGTCTATAAATATATTTTTCACTTCTAAATTTCTTGTTGTATTATCTACTTTCTTTTAATGCTTTCAAAAATCAAGTCAAGATTTGAAAACTAAAACGAAAAATATTTTTTAATAATTTATTTCTGCTTAAAGAAATATGAAACTTATAGTAAAAGATTAGAAAAAAAAGGTCAATTTTTAAAAACAAAACAATCACCAAACTAAGTCCAATTATTAGACACTTTCAAAATTTAAAAGTGAATAGATACAAAACTTGAAAGGTACTTGTAATTTAACTTTTTTTTTTTTTTCACCTAAGTTAGATGCCCCACTTTTAATCAAAAAAAATTAATTATCATTTAAAAAAAATATGTTGACACATGTCAACATTTAATTGGGTACAGTAAGAGCTGCATAAGAGATGGGTGTAGCTCCGATTGCACCAAATGTAGAAAATGATTGAATGCTTAAATAAAAATTAGCCGGTAAATCATTATTTAATTATTGTTCTTAATTGAGTTAAAGATGTGAATGATTGTTGTTTTCGGAGTTGGTTTATGTCACTATTCTTAAAGAATATTAAAAAGGAAAAAAAAAAATAATGCAAAGGGCAAAAAAACAAGTACGAATTCTTAAGCTAACAAATTAAATACAATAATATAGGGAGTGGTTGGTTTGGTTGTTTCCTTGTCCTTTATTAGCCTATAAGAAATAAAAAACAAAAAACAAAACAACACTAAAAAATAAATTATCTTATACAATATGGCTATTAATAATTGAGAAAATTTTTTAGTGTAGCAAAGATGAAAATATATGTGGATATGTTGGTATATCCCTAAATCGAAGGGTTCAATATCAATATCAAATATCCATGGATATTTCAAACATCTTTTATTAATGCATGAAAAACATAAAAATATCATCTATTTAGTCCAATGTGGATATGAATATTAATAATAATATCCATAACTTAGTTTGGGAATAAAAATAACTTAAATATTAATCTAAATAAATTTTATAAAATTCACGATTTACAGAAATATCTATCAATATCGATATTTTGTCGATATATCCGTACAATTGAAGTGTCGATATTAATATCAACATCGATATTTTTTAATCCATAGCAGGACCTAATAAAAAGAATTAAGATCATTGCTCTTAATAATTTAGCATTATTTGGTATCTGTTTTTTTTTTAATTAATATTAACTTATCTCAATTTTACTAATTTTAATCCATTGATTCATTATATTTGTAGTTATTTTAGTTTGGGTGAGACTTTAATTTTTTTAGTCAAATTTAAAGTCAAATTTTTATATTTGCAATTGTCCCATAGCTATTCCAGCTTATTTAGATTTTTTAATTACCTTTTTTTTTATTGCATCTTTGTTATTTTATCATTTAAGTGTTAATTTTCTTGAATTAAGCCCTTTTTGGTAATCGAGTTTTTGGTGTTTGGTTTTTTAATATTAAGTCTATTTTCTTTCAATTTCTCACCTTGATTTATATCTTTCTTAAATATTAGGGTTGAGTTCTTTGACAAATTCCATAAACAAATTTTATTTTTAGTTTTCAAATTTTGGCTTGATTTTTTGAAAACGGTGAAAAGTAGATAATAATCAATAAATTTAGAAGTAGAAGAAGTATTTATAGACTTAATCTTCAAAAACAAAAAACGAAAAATCAAATATTTATAAAATGGGGCTTACATTTTTTTTTTTTTATGGCTATCTAAAAATCAAAATATATTATTTGAATGAAACATCAAAATACATTTTATCAAGTAAGGTGGAATTAGTTGGACACTCTCAATACTTCAAATTGAAAACTTACCCTCATACCATAAGTAAAATAATACATCCTGCAATGGTATACTGCAAATGTTTTGAAAAGTATGTGAGAGGGACCTCTCGTTGATTTTTTTTTATTCAAAGTAAAAAAATGCTCATTACATCATATTTTTACGATAAGGACTAAATTGTCATAAATTATAAAATACAAAGACTAAATTATTATTCATTATTGTTCATGAATTAAATTGTTGCAAATTTGAAAGTACGAAGACTAAAACATTATTGACTAAAGTAGACTTGTTACTTTCATGAAAGTTCAAGGATAAATTTTTTTATTTTTAAATAAAAGGCCTTTAAACAAAATGACATTTTCAAAAAAGAAATTATATGTCTGGTTGTCCAGTAAAAAAAAAAAAAAATCCAAACCAAAATGGAAAAACGAGATAAATTTATATATTTTGTGAGATTTTGTATAGGATACCATTTAGTATAATTATTGACTTCCTATAATAATCTTTAGTTATATGTAATCGAATTTCTTAACTTTTGTTTTTGAAACAAGTAACCAAATAATGTAATCTAATATGATGCAATAACAAATTGAGATACATATCGTTTGATAAATATCTTGTTAGTCATGGATGGCCCATATTATGACTTTTCTTAATTTACTTTTAAGTTACCTAGAAAATAAGCATGATAATTTTTTTTAGCAGGGAGATTCGAATCACATAACTCTGGTAAGCATAATAATGTTGACCATGTTAAAAATTTGCAGGCAACTAACACAGAATATGGCGAAAATTCCCATCTTTGTTATGGGGTTTTTCCTTGTTTGCCTAACTGAAGTGTGGGCAAAACCTCAATACTTGAGATATAAAGACCGAAAACAACCTTTGAATGTTCGAATCAATGACCTACTTGGTAGGATGACTCTAGAAGAAAAAATTGGACAAATGGTACAAATTGACCGAACCGTTGCTTCGAAGGAGGTCATGAAGAAGTATTTAATTGGTAATATCTATTTTAATCTTATTCTTATTAATTCTAAGTATTATTGAGAAAAGGGGTTAGGTACATAAGTTCTAAGTTCTAATGGTAGAAAATAATATTTCAATTGGCTGCAGGGAGTGTCCTAAGTGGCGGAGGGAGTGTTCCAGCAAAAGAGGCTTCTCCTAAAGTTTGGATTGACATGGTCAATGAATTTCAAAAGGGCTCTTTATCCACAAGACTTGGCATTCCAATGATTTATGGAATTGATGCGGTGCATGGTCACAACAATGTTTATAAAGCTACAATTTTCCCTCATAATGTGGGGCTTGGAGCTACCAGGTAAGATTCTTGGTGTCCAATTAATGAGATTATATTTGACAAATTACAAGTTTGATTTCTCAATATTAGAATATATTTTATGGTGTAGGGATCCCAAGCTTGCTAAGAGGATCGGAGCAGCTACTGCACTTGAAGTTCGAGCGACTGGCATTTCTTATGTCTTTGCACCTTGTATTGCGGTAACCATTATTTAACCTAATGGTTTATTATGAAATGTTATCATTTCTTAATGTCAAAAATAAAATATACGTAGGTGTGTAGAGATCCACGTTGGGGTAGATGTTATGAAAGTTATAGCGAAGACCCTAAAGTTGTTCAAGAGATGACTGAGATTATATCAGGTTTACAAGGAGAGATTCCAGCAAACTCCCGCAAGGGTGTTCCCTATGTTGCCGGGAGGTATAACTTTTAGAACTTAGTTGATAAATAATTAACATGATAAGTAGCAGACTCTGCAATTTATTTAGGATCCATACTTTACTTTTGTTTGTACAGAGAAAAAGTAGCAGCTTGTGCAAAACATTTTGTAGGTGATGGTGGAACAATCAAAGGTATCAATGAGAACAACACAGTTTCAAGTAGACATGGATTGCTTACCACTCATATGCCAGGTTACTATAACGCAATCATCAAGGGTGTATCAACTGTTATGATCTCCTATTCTAGTTGGAATGGGAAGAAGATGCATGAGAATCAAGATCTTATTACTGGCTTTCTTAAAAACACTCTTCGATTTAGGGTAATATAATCTCACTCTAATTTCTAATTTTTTTTTAATTGTATTAAAATAGAAATAAATGAAGAGTATATATATATATATATATATATATATATATGTTGTTTCAGGGTTTTGTTATCTCAGATTGGCAAGGTATCGATAGGATTACCTCTCCACCTCATGCTAATTATACATATTCCATTATCGCAGGCATTACCGCTGGCATCGACATGGTTAGTAGCATTTTATTTGACACTATATATGTAGACTCATTGAAATATAATGGTCACAATATTATTTATTTTCTTTCATCACAGATAATGGTTCCATACAATTACACAGAGTTTATTGATGGCCTTACCTACTTGGTGAAAAGCAATGTAATTCCTATTAGTCGAATCGATGATGCTGTGAAGAGAATTTTGCGAGTGAAATTCATTATGGGTTTATTTGAGAACCCATTAGCTGATTCAAGCTTTGTCAATGAACTTGGTAAAAAGGTATTTATATATAATATGTTGTCGATATTAAAATTCAAGATAGCAAAAGGTTTCATGATTGTGTTAATTCTTTTACAATATAGGAGCATAGAGAATTGGCTAGAGAAGCTGTGAGGAAATCACTAGTGTTGTTAAAGAATGGAGAGTCTGCTGACAAACCTATATTACCTCTTTCAAAGAAAGTTCCAAAAATACTTGTCGCCGGTAGCCATGCAAACAACCTTGGTTTTCAATGTGGTGGTTGGACCATTGAGTGGCAAGGTCTTGGTGGCAACAATCTTACTAGTGGTACAACAATACTTTCAGCAATTAAGGATACAGTTGACCCTAAAACAAAAGTTGTCTTTGAAGAGAATCCAGATGCAGAGTTCGTCAAGTCAAACAAATTTTCTTATGCCATTATTGTAGTAGGAGAGCATCCATATGCGGAAACTTTTGGTGACAGCTTAAATTTAACCATTCCTGACCCTGGTCCAAGCACCATCACAAATGTCTGTGGAGCTGTCAAATGTGTTGTTGTAGTAATCTCTGGACGACCTGTAGTTTTGCAACCTTACATCACTTTAATAGATGCACTTGTTGCTGCTTGGCTTCCAGGAACTGAAGGCAAAGGCATTACTGACGTATTGTTTGGAGATTATGGTTTTACTGGCAAACTGTCACGGACATGGTTCAAGACAGTTGATCAATTACCAATGAATGTTGGAGATCCACATTATGATCCTCTATTTCCATTTGGATTTGGACTCACTACCAATCCCATTAAAGCCAATTAGAACTTGTTTTGCCTTAATGATCATTATGTTGAGGGATATGCAAAACTAGTTAAAGATATTATTAAGGTACAAATATTTAATAAAAGATATTTTATATGCATATAATTTTGATCAATATCATAACATTTTAGGCACATTCACATTCTAACACATTTAAAAACTAAATTTAAATTAGGAGAAGAAGAAAATGTCATCTATTTAGTTCCAAATGAATAGAATTCGTTGATATCGATATATTAACATTTGTAAAATTAAAATCTCGATATTAATATTAATTTTGATATTTTAAATCTTGATGTCGGCTTATGATAGTTAGGCAACAATTTATAAAAATTTAATACAACAACTTAAGTATGAAAATTAATCTTGTTGTAGATATAATGATGTTAGCAAAGCATTTTAAATTGAAATGAATAATAACAATGATGTGGATATATATGTAGTTAAAATTAAGTTGTCAAAGATATTTGGTATGTTTTTCAATTATTAGGATGAACTGCCATGCTCATTTATATATTTTATTTTAACAAAAAAAAAAAAAAAATAAAAATATTTTTTTATTTTAAAAAAATTTTAAAAATATAAAAAAAATTTTTTTTATATTTTTAAAATTTTTTTAAAATAAAAAAATATTTTTATTTTTTTTTTTTAAAAAAAAAAAAAAAAAAATTAAAGATACTTTTTTAATTTGAAATAATTTGGAAATTCAAGAAGATATTTTTCATTTTTGAAATAATTTAACTAAAAAGAAAAGGTATAAAGAAGTCATTCTCATAAAGTTATCCACTATCCTAAGTTTTTCAACAAAACTTGTAGTGGGAATAAGAGAAACTCGAACAGATAAAAAGTAAGCCTGACTTTGTCCCATCCATTCCATTGACACTTCTCATATACATCATTACTTCTAATGTATAGTTTTTTTTTTTAATACCATATCACCACCAACCAAAATGTATCTAAAAACCTTACTAACACACTTAATGAAAGAGACCTTGGGTAAATAATAAGGTGAAGTGTCAAGTAAATTAGATATAATTCAAATTATAGATTTTCTGTATTTCCTTTTCATTATTTTTTTTAGAAGGTCCATTCCAACTCACATTATTGTCGTTTTGACATCCGTTCAAAGTTGTTTCTTATTATGGAAATATGATTTTTCAAATAGGAAGTTTTCTATTTTTGTTTGTTGCTCTTCGACCTAAAAAAAATGTCACAAGATACTGTTTAGGCACTCAAATATGAGAAGGCAGGAATGTCCAACCAAAATAATAATAATAATAATAATAATAAGAATAAGAATAATACATTATCATCAACTTAATTATAATAATTAAATTCATCCTATTGGTAACCATTTTAAAAAAATGTTGATAAAATATTGATATGACAACGTTACATGTGAAATTAAATTTTGAATGTGTAGAAATATTACTAGTATATTTGAATAAATATGTTATTAAAAAGTATTGATATACTAATGTTACGTCAACGTTATGCTTAAAATGAATTGTTGAGTGAATGTTCACTATGATTAATATACTCATGTTATACTTGAAAATATTGTTAAATGAATGTACATTTTTAATACACTAATGTTAATTATAATTTAAATGGATTTTGAATGTGAGTGTTCATAAATTGTTAAATTACATTTTGAATCAGTTTTGATATATTATTGATAATACTACTGATTTACTTTAATTATATCTTGAATGAACTATTGATATACTATTAATAAAATAAAAAAATTAAACTTGAAATTGATTTAAAATGAGTGTCGATATACTACTTGTACACTAATGATATACTTGAAATGAATTTTTAATAACTAATGTTTTACTATTTATGCACCAATGTTATATTTTAAATGAATTTTGAATGAATATTGATACACCAAATGTAATAATTAGTATTGCATTTTGAAAGAATGATGATTAGTTATGGTTCGATAAAACATTCATAAGTAGTACATACGGTAGGAAACTATTTATGAGAATTTTATCAAATTATAAAGACTATTTATGAGGTTTTATCAAACCATAGAGACTAAATTATAACATTCAGCCATAGGGACCAAATTTGTAATTTAACCTAAAAATTGTTTTATTTTAGGAAAATTGCTATAAATAGATAAAATATCAAACTATTTATAGCAAAATTTTACTTTCTAGATAGATTGCAATAGACCCAGATAAATATCTATTTACGTCTATCGTTAAAGTGATAGATGTCCTTACCACTCAGTCCCCGATGGCATACTAGCAGGTCTATCTGGATCAATCACAGATAAGAAATAAAATATTGCTATATTTGTAATTATTTTCAACTATTTTTCTATTTTTCAGAACATCCCTTTATTTTATAGCAATAATATTTTTTTATTTTATGAGACAGAATTATAGAAAATTGACAAAGCAAGTACAACTCAATTGATATTACAAATGTGTTAGCTACCAAGTTGTCTGTGGTTTGAATCTCCTTACTCCAGTTGTATTACAAAAAAAGTATAAAAAAAATAGTCAGGGTTTTTTTTTTTCTTTTCCTGATCGGTGAAAAGAAGAAAACAAACTTAGGTCTATTTAATAATGATTTCACTTTAATTTTTAGGAAAAAATAAATTTTTGGTCCCTAAGTTTTGAATCTAGTTTTCATTTGGTCCCTAAGTTTGAAAATATTACACATTTAATCGATAAGTTTTGAGTTTGATTTCACTTTAATCCCCAAGTTTCATAATATTACAATTTTACTCCTGAGGTTTGAGTTTTTTTTTTTTCAATTTGTCATTGGATTTCAAAATTTACACGTTTTATCATGATTTTTCATTAAATACTTACTTCTAGACTTTAATCTTAATGTCTCTTGATTAATTTAAAATAATTAAAAGGATTATAATTAATTAAGTTTCATTAATTTTTCATCACTATTAAAATTGATTTTAAAATTTTACTTCGTAATTATGTTAAATTAATTAATAGACATTAATGCTAAAGACCAAAAGTAAGTATTTAGTAAAAATTTCAAAGTTAAAAGTGTAAATCTAGAAACTTAGGGACCAAATTAAAATAAGACTCAAACCTCAAAAGTAATTGTAACATTTTAAAACCCAAAGGACTAAATTTAAATCAAACTCAAGACTTAATACCCAAAACCTAAGAACCAAAAATGTATTTTCTCCTTATTTTTATCATTAAAATTAGATTTGCTTTTTCACCAAATTTTGGCTAAGAATTTATCAACTCAAAATTTCCTATTCTAAATTTTGTCTAGAAATTATTTTCACCAAATTTTGGCTAAAAAGGATAAAAACTATGATTAAGAAAATAATTAAGAGATAACAAACGCATTCTAAAAACTACAAACCAAATAATTATTAAACTGTGCGATTATTTTTCAAGTTATGTTGAAATTAGTATTTTTTTTCTAGAATTAGATCAAATTATGTTCGAACAATTATTAGTTCAAGACAGTAAATAATACAACACATTGTTTAGAGGTATAAATTGATTTTTTTCTAAAATTAAATATAATTTCTTTTATGTTATATCTAGTTAGACATTTATTTTGCATTTTATAAGTCAAAATTGATAAAATAATATATTTTGAGTTAAAAGACTAAAAACAGAAATAAAAAACATATGTACAAAATTTAGAACACATTGTTCAGTTACCATCTAATTAAAAAAAAAAAATTGTGCTTTGTTTTCTTACCACTTCCTTGAATATATATATATATATATATATATATATATATATAT
>QLSR01000107.1:23107-50102 GCA_031780015.1 Citrullus colocynthis | reverse complement strand
GGGGGGGGGATTGACAGGTAAACAACAGAGAATAACAATACAAGAAAATAAAGATAATGGTGAGAGAGTAAGGGAGATAGTCTTTAAGTTAATGTAGAGATAGTTGCGCTACTTGCACTACAAGATTTTTTGCTTCTCCAATCATTCTTGACGCCACAATAGACATCGACCTAACTGGTTTTTCCTAACGGTAAATATCCATCAAGAAAAATAATCTATCTGGACGCCCATTTGAAGTAGCCTTGGGATATCCCTCCCTCTCCGGTATGTATAATAATAACTTGTATTTCTATATTATTTTAATATTAGATTTCAAAATTTTCAATAAGTATAATTATGTATTATTTTAATTTTAAATTTTAGACTTTGCAATAATCTATTATTTTAATTTGAAATTTTACTTTTTGCATTTTAATTTTTAGTAAACTTGGAACCAATATACAAATTTTTGTTCACTAAACATGCATTTAGTCTCACTTTAATATTTTATGACTATAACATTTTCAAAAGCAATATAATTGAGTTGAATATGAGTTGACATCATTTAAGGTGAATAACTCGAGTAAAAAATGACATTGTGTAGATAAAATTTAGATAACATTAGAATGATAGAATTTATCCGTATTATATAATGTAAACTTTTGATAATTGAATTTTGTATGTTTTAATGCATGTTATATATTTGTCATGTTATATTAATAAATCATACTTTATCGATAAAACAAGAGAAAATGTAAGAGAAAAAAAATACTAAAAACGAGAAACAAAAAATAGTCATCAAATCAATTTTCATTTTTTTCTTTTCTTTTCTAAAAAACTAGAAACAAAAATAATTATCAAACATATTCATATTTCTAGTTCTTAAAAAAGAGAAAACATTATACAAAAAAGCGAGACACAAAAAACAAGAAACGAAAATATTATTAAGTGGCCTTGCTAATATTTTCCTTGGTATTTAATTACCAAGTCTTAAGCACATTTTTTTCAAGAAATCTTAAATTTAGTATCTACTATTTGTGTTTTTTTTTTTCTTTTCAAAAACTTGTTATATATTACCGTTTTCACTCTAAATTTTGAAAACATATTCACATATTATATAATTTCTTGCATGAAATTTATTATTATTATTTAGTTAATTTCGATAAAAATTAACCTTGTGAGACTAAATTTAAGATTTATTAGGGTTTGTTTTCAAATCTCTAATTCAAATATAACAAAATTTACTGTCTATCAGTGTCTATCAATATCTATCACTGATAGACAAGACAGTGATATTCTGTTATATTTGTAACCAAGTTAACTCATTTTGCTATATTTGAAAACAACCCTTTATTAAAAATATAAAGGCCCAAATTGAACATTTAAAAGTATATTAACTAAAATTGAACAAACTTCAAAGTATATAACCAAAATGATATTTTAACCTATATTCTTTTTTCTCACTCTTTCAAACCATGAATATTCAAGTTATAGCTCAGTTGCTATTATGGAGCGAATTAAAATGAAGGGTGTGTTTTGAATACCTTATCAAGTGTTTAATTTAAAAAATAAGTCAATTTGAAAGAAAAAAAGTGTTCGACAATCAATCAAAATAGATTTTAAAAGCTATTATATCTTTATTTTAAACAGTTCTTATAAGAAGTATTTAACTGAAAATGAATTTTTGAAAAACATTTATTTTTTAAGTTAATCCAAGTGGCCTAAGCGTTTTTGTTTCTTTTTCCTTCTTTTTCTTTCTTTTATTTTATTTTATTTTATTTATTATTATTATTATTATTTGCTAAAGAAGTTTTGGTCCCTAAACATTTATGGAAGTAAAATTGAAAATATAATCTTGGTAATCAGTCACTACACTTTCCATTTTTTAACAATAATTGAGTTATTGAATTTTAGTACGTAAATTTGTAATGATTTAACTAATCTCTTATTGTTTCTTTTCCAAAGATTTAGACTTAGTTTGGAATTGTTGTAGCTTTTAAAATAATTGTTGCTAGTTATGTTTTTAGAAAATCAACTGTAAAATGATTTGAGCTAAATTCTAATTTAAATAAGAAAAAACTAATTGCGGTGTTTAGTAAATTAATACTAAATTTGTGTAATTTAATTATATTAACCAAAGTAGACTTATTATTTCAATTTTTTTCATATCAATATTTAATTTATAATTTATTTACTATAATTATTTTAAATTTTATATGATTTGAATTGCAACTATTTTCTTTAATCTAAATTATTTGCGATAAATATATCTAAATTATAATATATTTATTTAATATTTTATATGATTAATTGAAATTTCAGCTAATTTTGTTTAATCGAAATTATTTGATAAAAGTATAAAAAAAAATAATTATTATAAAAATTTATATCAATTGAAATTTCTAAACAACTATATTAATTGGTAAACGGTAAGGACTTTAAAAAAAAGTTGGTATTCAAATTATATATAATTTAATTTTACCATCCCGAATGAGGCATAGGTTGGAGTCTACTTTGGCTCGTATAATTAAATTGCACTAATTTATTATCAAAATTAAAATTTGTTTAGTGCTATTAAAATTTTTATAATTTAAAATTGATTAATCTAACATCTTAACTAATTTGACTGTCAATTTAAGTCATATATGGATGACACTAAAAAAAATAAATAAATAAGTCTAAAAATAAAATATTCTCATTTTTTTCCCACTAAAACCGTTTTTCTCTTTTTTTTAATTTAATAACTCTTAAGAACTGTCACTTTTTAGTGACTATTAATTCTAGTCATAAATTGATGACACAAAAAAGTTTTCATGATAGTAGAAAATTCAAAATTTTGGGGTTTTTCCGTCAAAATTGTGCTTTTTTCATTTTCCTACATTTAACGACTGTTTTTTTCAATCATAAATTAATCACTTGAAAAAACTATCATAAATTTCAGAAAATTCAAAATCCTCCCGAAAAAAAAAAACGTGTCTTTTACTTTAATAATATTTTTTCCTCTCTCCTCTCAAAAATTGCTATTGTGCCAATGTTATGGAATGTCCATTTTATTATAATGCTTGGCTACAATGGATTAATTAGCTTTGACTTAAATCAATATGGGCATATCGACCTTAACTTCAACTGTTAGGGTATAAATGATATATTTTATATTTAGTATATATTATTGGACTAATATAATAAATTTAAAATATATCAAATATAGTTATTATACACAAATAAGGGTACAATTATTGGAAGTGAGGTTTTATGTTATATTTATAATAATTTTTTGGAGCTTTCATTGCTTTAATTTAACCACTATCATGGTATAATGATTAATTATTTTTATAATAAGCGGCCCATCCTGTCAATGTTTTAACCATGGGGCTCCACACCATTTCCACTCTTTCTTTTTCTCATTTCTTTCTGTCATATTTCAGTTCACAGGGTATCGAAAGGAGAGACAATAACAAAGAGATAATATCTTTAATGTTCTTAATTATTTTGGATCAATTATACTTTATTATTACTTTGAACCTACATGCATGTTTTCTTGTGCCCAATTTCATCTTCCAAAAACATCTTGCTATAAAACCTGCATTTAATGTAAATCTCCCTAATCTCCACATTGCTCAGGAAGATATGGATAGTTCTCCCGACAATGAAGTATGAAGAGTAAATTGTTGAAGTACACCACACTTCGAACAATATCATTGTTGCAATCATATATAGGTATATAAGGAAGTTATCATAACATTATATTGAACAAGTTGGCATTCTTATGTATCGTCGCATTTTGAGTAACTATGATTTCTAACCATTCCAAATAATGAGAGAGGTAGAATAATTCTCCATAGATTTTCAACAAATAGCCCCAATGAACTTTCTCATTTTTAATAATTAGACATCATGGTGTTAGTTTTGAATTTTTGTTCATCACTTTTTGATGTATTGAAAACTCTAAAAATCAGGCTGTTAATGAAGAATCGAGACTCATAAGATTTCCGTTAGATCATTTGGGATAAAGAATAGAATTATCAATCTAAAGAAGTTTGTTGTGATTATCTAAAGTTTCAATATGCTCCCTCTCCTACACAAGATTGGCCCCACTATCAAAATTGATATTCTAATTTGAAATTTTGTATATAACGGACTCTTATTCTAGGAAAGAAAAGAATATTATCATTGGAAAAGATAGAAAGGAAAGGAAAAGAAATGTGTTATAGTTATATGTATGTACATATGTATATTTTGATATCATATTATATTATGCTTAACTATTAATATATTTTTAATTAAATAAATTATTAATGATTAAAGTCCTTTTGGCATAGTGAAGTATATGGTGGACTACGATTTTCTCCTTTGTCGTGTGCTTATTAAAGATATTTTTTTTTTTTATATGAATTTCTCATAAATTTCTTCATTTCTATTTAGAAATTGATGCAAAACCCAAAATGACTTCTTAGAGTTAATTTTTTCTTACTACATCTTAGAAAAGGCGGAGATAAAAGAAAAAAAAAAAAAAAATTCCTTGAAAAAGTCATTCAATGTGTAAAATGAAATTGTCTTCTTCCTAAGGCAAGCTTTGCATAGAATAAAATTGATTTTTATTTGTTCTTGATCCCTCTAAGTCTCTCTCAAATATGTAACTTTTTGAAATTGAAAAGAAGGGTTGTTCTTAGGTAAAAAAAGAGAAGAAAGAAACCCAAAAAAATAAAAAATAAAAAGGGTTGGAATGTGAACATTAGATGAAAGATGTCACAAAAGGGTTGCATTCATACTCATTGTCTACAAGGAAACCCAACAAACATTTTCCACAAAACAAAGCTCAGTCACATGCCACAAAAGTTTGAATGAAGCCAAGCCTGCCTCATCACTTTCTTCTTCAAAAGAGAGAAGAAAAGGCTCAGAAACTTCCTCCTTTTGTGCTTTGAAAGCCAACACACACACACATAATCCAATGGTACACATAAGCAAACCAATTTTTACTAGCTTTTCATCATTTGTTTTCATTATCCCTGTTGGTGCTTCTCTTCCCTTTATATATGTCAGTCAATGGCTTTCTTTTGCAAGATAACCAAACTTTTTTATGGCTACCAAAATCCACAACATGTTCATCGACGACATCGGTATCGAAAATGATTGTAGAGACATTCATGATTCATGGGATCAGAAAAGCAATAGGCTGGTTCGAGTTCTTGCCGGTCGAAACCCGATGGAAAGACAGCAAATGAAGGGGATCTACAAGGCAATCTATGGCGAGGATTTGATGGAAAGACTGGGGACAATTGATGTCGAGCAAGTAAATCGACCTTTGTTGTTATGGATGCTTGATTCTCACGAACGCGATGCGGTTTTCGCCCGAGAAGCACTTGAACCAGGGGACACTAATTTCAAGGCTCTTATTGAAATATTTGTGGGGAGAAAATCAAGCCAAATCTTTCTTATTAGACAATCTTATCAAGCAAGATGTAAAAAGCAATTAGACCAAGATATCATCAACATAGACCCTCCTCATTCATACCAAAAGGTAAAGTAGCAACAAGAAGAACAAAAAGGTTCAAATTTTTTTCTTATTTACATGCTGATTTTGATGGCACAAAACTGTAATTTTGCATTAGATTCTTGTAGCACTGGCTGCCTCACACAAAGCCCATAATGCTGATATTAGCCAACACATTGCAAAGTGTGATGCTAGAAGGCTGTATGAAACAGTAAAAGACAATTCAGGAGCCATACAAGAAGCTTTTGTTCTTGAAATGCTTACTAAAAGAAGCATTCCACAGCTAAAGCTTACTTTTTCTTGCTACCAACACATCTTTGGTCATAACTTTACCAAGGTATTATCTTGTTTTTAGTCAACTTTGTTTCCAATCCTCTCAAAGCACATATCCTTTTAACCGTATACTTTTGGAGCAGTTGTAAATATAGCGATCAAGTCCAAAATATTTGCAGATATAGTAAAATTTAGATCCAGCTCTCGGAGCCTAACCGCAATAGGGTCTATCTCTGATAGATTTTACTATATTTACAATTCTTTAGAAATGTTGCTATACACTAAATTATCAGCACTAAAAGTACCTATTACAATTACTCTATACTTTTGCAGGATCTTAAATTTCAAAATTGTAGAGAATTCGAGAACGCCCTACGGACGGTCATCAAGTGTATATGTAATCCTCCAAAGTATTATGCCAAGGTTACATATATACACAATAATTTGAGTTCATTTTATTTTTTTATGAAGTGAAAAAGCTTTGCATATGAATGGTTTAATGAATCAGGTGGTTTACAAAAGCATAAAGGGTGGAGAAAGTGATGGAGCATTGGAGAGAGTATTGTTGAGCAGAGCTGAGGTTGATTTGGATGAAATTCAAAGGGCTTTCAAAGGGAAATATGGAATTCAATTAACAGAAGCAATATGTGAGACAACTTTTTGTGATGATTACAGAGATTTTCTTGTTGCTTTGGCCACAAAAAGAGCCCACTGATTATACTCAACAGCCAAACACAGCCACTTTGCTTGAATGGTTTTATTTTCTTCTCAGTCTTGAAATAATTCAATATATATAATATACCTTTAAAGTTTCATTTATGTTTTAACTTTGAAAACTTTGACATTTGTTCCATAAAGGATCCTTTGAGAGTCTTTTTTTTTTTTTTTTTTTTTTTTTGTTAAAATAAGATGAAGCATACTTGTCAGTCCAATCAGCATACTTAACCAAATAATCAAATAGAATTCACATGTCATCCATCCACTAAGTATATAGTAGTCCAATCAGCATTTCGTTAGGTTCTTAAGTCATAGACTATTTAAACTCATTGTACAAACTCGAAAGGCTAAAGTGTTATTTTTTAAACTTCAAGCACCAAATAGACATCATCTTCAAACCAAAAATACATTTTACCCCAAAAAATAATTGCAAATTTAACTTACATAAAATATTATGAAAATATCATAAAATTATAACTCTAAGTCTAATAAAAAGTGATAAAATAGAAGATAAAAGTTGAAGTACTAAAACCTATTAAAATTTTTCAAGTCAACATAAGTATGTCAAATGACACATGTTACTTATGATAGCTTAGAGGTTCAAATCCTCAAATGCAAATTTAGTAACCATGAGATATGTAGTTCGAATTTTTCTATCCCCAATTGTATCAAAAAAAATTCTCAAACTCCAAAAAAATTAAAAACTTTTCAAGCTTATTTGCTTCAACAAATATAGTTTCTTTCCTTGTAGCTAATAAGATACAACATTGAAAATACTTCATCTTGTGCAAAACTAAAGAGATAACACATTTAAAAACAAAAACAAAGTGGCATCCAATAATATATGATAATTATGATGGTTATAATACATGTTTTACATGTTTATGTATAATGGTCATACCTAGTTTAGGGTTTTTTTTTTATTATTATTTCCTTTATATATGTAGCTTTATTCTAAACAATACTAGGAAGAATATATTCTAAATTACTGATTACATGGTATTAGAGAATCTAGGATTTAGAATATTTGTTTGACAGCTACACGCTTACAAAATTAAGGTTTGAGTTTAGGTCACAAAATTCGAGTGACCGTTTTTCTACACCGCCCACCTTAGGAGGAGTGCCACTGTCTATCGTTGTCGTTCGTCGGAAAATGTTGTGCATAACCGCCATCGAAAGGAATCTACTCCATTGCCACGCACCTGCACGTGGGAGCTCTGTTTTGTGTTTCGTCAGTTGGGTTCATCTTAAGTCCTCTTTTCTGATTAGTCTATGCATTTGGGTCCATCGAAATTCATTCATTTGTGAAGATATTTGGATAATACATCTTTGTTCTAGGGTTTGTAGTTATTTTCTTCAATTTTGTGGTTGTTTTGATCATTTGGTGTGATTTTACCCTAGTTTTTTTTTTTTTTCTGGTTCTTTGTTCTTGTTCCGTTTGTGAGATCTACGGTCCATGTGTAAATTTATTACGGATACAATGAAGAATTTGGTGGTACCTAATGTGATTCCCCTAGCCTCAAAGATCACAGAACACAAGTTAAATGGATCTAATTACTATGGTTGGCATTGGACAATTCTGTTTTATGTACGAAGTACGGATATGGATGATCATATGACTACAAATTCACCAGAAGATGATCAGAAGAAGAAGGATTGGCTCCGTGATGACGCTTCAGATAAAAAAATTTCATTGAGAGTGAGGTAATTGGTTTGGTTGATCATTGTAATTATGTGAATGAGCTCTTAGAATTTTTATAATTTCTATACTCGGGTAAAGAGCAAGTCCATAGAATGTCTGAAGTTTGTATGTAGTTCTTTCGTACCAAACAGAAAGCAGAATATGTCACTAGCTACTTTATGAGACTTAAAAGGATAGTTATCGAGCTTGCTTTGTTATTATCTTTCAGCCCAAATGTTAAAGCTCACGAGAAAAGATGATTGTTATGATCTTTCTAAATGGACTTTTACCTGAATTTGGAATGGCCAAAGCACAAATTCTTTATGACTCTAAAATCTTGTCATTAGAAGATGTTTTCAGTCGTGTTCTTCGCATTGAGAGTTCTCAATTTAGTTTGTCTGTTCCTCAACACTCTTATTAGCAAGAATAATAACCCTAAGGTCCTCGAGGGATGGACAATAATTTTTAGAGAACTAATTACGATAATCGAAAATCAAATTCTCAAGAGATTGTCTGTAACTACCGTCATAAGCCTTGCAATTTGAAACGTGATTAGGTGTACTAAGAGCATCATCTTCATCTAATCCTACTGCCTCCATTGTTGACACAAGTAATATGTCATGTCTCTTTACATCATCTACCAAATGGGTCGTAGACTCTCGTGCCACAATTCATATGACAGGTAATTCTAGCTTATTTTCCACACCATTATCCCATGTCTCTTCCCCATTTGTCACTTTGGCAGATGTCTCAACATCCTCTATTCTTGACTCTGACACCATTAACCTTTCCACATCCCTTTTTCTATCTTTTATTTTACATTTGCCTCAACTATTCTTTAATTTAATTTCTATTAGCCAAATTACTTATGACCTTAACTGTATTGTCTTATTTTTTCTTAATTATTGCTTGTTTCAGGATCATATGATGAGGAAGATTATTTGTAAAAGATATGAGTCAAGGGGTCTTTATATTTTTTATCACCAGATATCAAAAGTTATGGCTTGCTCGGGAGTTACATCTAAATGGGTCTTTGCTATCAAGGTTAACCCTGATCGAACAATAGCTCGATTGAAAGCTCATCTTGTTGCCAAAGGTTACACCCAAATCTATGGAACTAATTATTCATATATATTTTCTCTTGTTGCCAAACTAAACCACATCAGACTTTTTTTTTTCCATGGCTGCTACCCATAATTGGCATTTGTATCAGCTTGACATAAAGAATGTTTTTCTACATGGTGATATTCAAGAGGAAGTTTATATTGAGTAACCACCTAGGTTTGTTGCTCAGGGGAGAGTGATAAAGTATGCCGCCTTTGAAAATTTTTGTATAGTTTGAAATAGAGTCCACATGCATGGTTTGGTAAGTTTAGTCAAGCACTTGAATGTTTTGGTTGGAAGAAAAGTACGTCTGATCATTCTGTCCCAATTTGATAATAGTATTATTTTACTTATTGTGTATGTTGATGATATTATTGTTACTGAAAATAATATATGTTTCAAGTATAACTTTTCTCAAGATTTTCCTTCCGGGTCAATTTCATATGAAAAATTTGGGACAATTAAAGTATTTTTTGGGTATTGAAGTAATGAGAAGCAAGAAATGTATTTATTTGTCACAATGAAAATATGTACTTGATTTGTTGTCTAAGACAAGAAAATTAGGAGGCAAACCATGCAGTACCCTGATGATACCAAATCTAGAACTTGCTAAAGAATGAGAATCATTTAAAGATCTTGAGAGATATAGAAGATTAGTTGGAAAGTTAAATTATTTAACAGTGACACGACCAGACATTGCTTATTCTGTAAGTATTGTAAGTCAATTTATGTCTTCTCCTACAGTGGACCATTGAACTACAAGAAGACAAAATCCTATATTTTTTGAAAGTTGCACCTAGATGTGGGATCTTCTATAAAGATTATGGCCATACAAGAGTTTGAATGTTTTTTAAATGTTGATTGGCTGGATCTCTAGAAGATAGGAGATCGACTTTTGGATAGGATCTTTGTAGGAGGAAACTTAGTATTGTGGAAAGTAAGAAACAGAATGTAGTTTCTCGTTCGAGTGTTGAGTCAAAACATAGGACCATGGCACAATCGATTGTGCGAAATAATGTAGATACACCAACTGTTATCTGAGATGAAATTCAATGTTACCGTGCCAACTAAATTATGGTACGATAATCAAATTGCAGTTCACGTTGCATCCAACCCCGTGTTTCATGAACAGACTAAACATATTGAAGTGGATTGTCATTTCATTCGCGAGAAAATACAAGAATGATTGGTGTCCATAGGATATGTGAAAATTGGATAACAATTAAGAGATATTTTTACCAAAGTTCTAAATGGAGCAAGAATAAGCCATCCATACAACAAGCTAGACATGATTGACATATTCGCTCTTATTTGAAGGAAAGTGTTATAATACATGTTTAAAATGTTTATGTATAACTGTCCTTTATCGTAGTTGTACATACCTAGTTCTCTAGATATATATGTATCTAGGTCTCTAGATATATGTAATTTTATTCTGAATAATACAAGGAAGAGTATATTCTAAATTTCCAAGTACAATGATATAGAACTTTTCTACCGTGAAGATCAAGTCCCAGGCAAATACTAACCCCATTACATCTAAGTACTTAAACAGTTCCTTACCCCAACATTTTTATCACTACCATACCAGTAATCCTAAACCACAAAAGCAGTCAAACATCAACAGTGCTGTTCCAAGTATTGTCAACAATTCTGAGGTAAATAGTTACTACATACATATGTATCTACCTAACATTAGGAGTTGATGTACTTCAATCCTGAGCAAGGTTAGGTTACAATTCAAAAGTGAGTTATTCATGGGACAGTTATTGACTATTTCCGGTCGAAACTGAGAATGCAACCCATTGATCATCACTTATTGGTAATACAGTACTGTCCTCAGGAAATTTCATATTCGGTTGACGAGGACAAACGAATACCCTTTTGGAAGATGAGCTTTTTCCAGCTTCTAGCTTTGAGACTAAATTTGAAACAAAATCATTGCTCTCACCAGGTTGAGCAACATCATGGGATGATATAGCAATATCACGAGAAACTTCAATACCAAGGTCACAAGATGGAGCTCTCTTTCTTGTTGAAATGCTTTGAGATCCTAAACATGGAATAAAAGACTGTGACTGATGTAGCACAATAAATTTCTATGAATAATATAAGATGACAATAATCAGAAACTTAAAAGGTTGAAATGTATCTAACATGTTTCAAGGTTTGAGTAAGTTTTCTATATCATGTTTGCGTGAGAGTTTATGCATGGAGTAATGCAATTTGAAAAGTTCAGATTGCATGCCATCAGTTCATGTAATGAGTAAAATGGGAAATTTGTGTAATAGCCAAGTAACACAGCACAGAATATAATGTCTAAGGGGCAAAACCACCTCCATCATTGAGTTGTTTCTCAATTGACATGCTTGGATATGAAATTACAGGACTAGAGATCACTTGCAGTTCCTGGTCAGTGCTGACATTTGATTGCAAGCTAGATGAAATGACTTGAGAAGCTCGTTCCCTGGGAGATGCAATCTTGCCTGGATCGCAATTGCAGAAAATATAGTAAATGCTATAAAGCTAAGCAAAGCAATTCAAGGCAAGTTCAAGACTTCAAGCCATCCATAACTAGTGATCGATAGTTCAAACATTTAGAATACATATTCATGTCTCACCATGCCATTGACATCAACTTATACACATTCCATACCTCAATCATAAAGTTTAGAGGTAAAAAAATCGTGCATTCTTAAAGTGATTAAAAGCTTTGCTAGAAACTGAAACTGACAAAGAAATAATCAACAGATATACCATTGCCAATGACACTTACCCTCCTTTATGGTAAAATAAGCAACTTTCGCAGCACTCATCTCAGCTTGTTTCTTTGTTCTTGACGGTTTCCCTTCAAAACTTTCTTCTCCTACTTTCACCGTTGAAACAAAAACCGGTACATGAACTTCACCAGATTGCGATGTTGAATAAGTCGGTAAACCTAGACCTCCTTTTTGGGCCATCTCTTGTAAGAGACTTTTGTAAAGGCCAGAATCCTATCATTTATCAAAGAAATAAATATCCAGAAATTTGTAGAAGTAACACGTGGCAGGTGGCTATTTCATTTAAACACAAAACCACATTTATGTGCATGGCAATTGATTATTTGTTTCATTAAAGGAAGTTTAAATTGGAAGACTAGCCTCTTGAGCTCCATCTTGACACAACGACATTAAAGCAACTTTTGCAACTGCATTCTCAGCATCTTTCAACGTGCCATGAAATTCTGGACTTTCATAGGTCTTTCCATCTATTTCCACTTTACATCTAAAGCGACTAGCATGGGGTGGGCCATCACGCTCACAGGTGTACGTAGGTAAAGTAAGGCTTCTCTTCTGAGCAAAATTTTGCAGCTTATTCTTGCACAAATGTTGCGTACCTATGAGCATCAAAAGAAGTACCCAAGTTCGGATAAATAATCATTCATAATTAGAGGGGTAATATGAACTCCAAATTCTGACCGAACAATGTGAGATGCAATGGAGAAAATAGCATGAAAGAACTAAAAAGATTGATGATAGTAATCACATAACTTTCTCGAGCATTTGAGAGGCTAGGATTCCCCAATCTCTCTAGCTTTCTTATCAGAAGTTCTTCAATCTTCACCTTGCTAGTTCAAAGTTCTCGCTGTACATCATCTATAGTTAAGGGTACCTGGCCACCCAGTTTTACTAGCACTTCACTCTCCTTCGTGTGTGAATTGCATGTTTTAATAAAAGTTTGGTTCATTTCTCAATTTTTATGTCATCCTTGTGTAAAGGTTGTGCTAATCTTTTATTGTATTATTCCAATTTATCAGATGTCTACTATCAATACCAACAACTCAAGCTAAGCCTAGTATCCTACATTAAAATTAGGATTCAAGTGTGGAGGGTCGAAAGAATAACCCAAGTAATATTACTTGAATGACCATGCCAATGGATAAGCATCTCAAATTTGAACAAAGATTGATGCAAAGCAAGGTATACCTCCTAAATAGAATGTCACCTAGCCAAGGAAGCTTCATTTTCAAGGCTAGATTTCCAACTCACAATCTACCCTTATCATAAGCTTACCCTTTCTCACTTAATTGGATGCAATCCATGCCCTTCACCCTTCCATTTCCACCAAAACTGTCACCTTCTCCAAGCTCACTAAAATAAAACATGAAAACTTAAAAGATAGACATAAAATATAATGAGATACCATCCAGTTCGAACTAAATAAGAGTCAACTTGCTTCCTTATAAGAAAAAAAAAAATAGGCCTTTTTCCCAAAAAACCAAACATATGTGCACCCTCTACAAACAAGATTGTGATAAGATAGAAATATTGGGATTATGAATTGAAGAAAAACTCAGATAGGAGATGATTGTCGTCCTTTTATTTGTTATTAGTTGCTTCTACTTTTGTTGATAAGGCACTGTTTCTTATTCAGATTCCTCTTGCAATCTTTTTCCTTTTTATTAAAAAATGGTATTTTTATTCCCCTGAAAGAAAAAAAAAAAAGATAGAACCAATATTGGCTGAGTCCTTGTTCTCACATCAATGAATTCTCATTATAAAGAAAGCATAAACCATGATCTCTCCTATTTGCAGGTCTGCTAATCACTTTTGCACTATTACTACCCTTTTGTGTTGAATTGAAAGCTTGGAGGCTTCGCTATTGTTGCATTTGCATTCTTCCTAACAACGTATGTGTAGCTTAAGCTCATTCACGAAGTTGCTTTCTACTACCTACAATCATACATAGATTAGATGTGCAGCTAACATTTTAATGCAACCTAATGTCATCTGAAACCAATACGTCGGTGGTTGGCATCCATTTTAGCCCAAAATCAACTCCAACCAACCAATGATCACCCCTACGATGCACTAGGTATTCGATCCCTCAAGACCTTTCTCCATAGTCAAATCCATACAAAAGATTTGAGCAAGTTGATATACTTCTTAGGAACTGAGGTAATAAGCAAGAAGGGAATTATATTATCATCGAGGAAATATGTGCTTGACTAATGGACTGAAAAAGGGAAGTTAGGGGCTACATCATGTAGTACCCCAATAACGCCCAATTTACCGCTCACAAAGAGGTATTGGGGTTAGGGGGAAACCTTAATTATCTTTACAATGACTCAAACAAACATGGCCTATCCAGTGAGTGTTTTGAGCAAGTATAGGTCTTGTCCTACAGTTCTTCTTTTTCTTTTTTTTTCTCCCCCATCCCCTTTTTTCTTTTTTTTTTTTTTTTTTTTTTAAGGATAGAATCAACTATTTTCATTGAGAAAAATGAAAGAATACAAGTATTGTCCTACGTCCTACCGTTGACCATTGGGCTACAATGGAACAGGTCTTGGTTGTTTGAAGGCTGCTCTTAGGCATGGTTTGTTATATAAAGATTATGGTCATACTAATATTGAATGCTTCTCATATGCCAATTGGGCAAGATCTAAGGAAGATAGAAGATCAACTTCAAGATATTGTGCANTTTTTTTTTTTTTTTTTTTTTTTTTTTTTAAGGATAGAATCAACTATTTTCATTGAGAAAAATGAAAGAATACAAGTATTGTCCTACGTCCTACCGTTGACCATTGGGCTACAATGGAACAGGTCTTGGTTGTTTGAAGGCTGCTCTTAGGCATGGTTTGTTATATAAAGATTATGGTCATACTAATATTGAATGCTTCTCATATGCCAATTGGGCAAGATCTAAGGAAGATAGAAGATCAACTTCAAGATATTGTGCATTTGTTGGTGGTAATTTGGTTTCCTAGAAGAGTAAAAAACAAAATGTGGTGTCACATTCCAGTGTTGGTCTGGATATATCAACTTCTTGTTGAATTAGAATTTGATGTCACAACACCGACCAAATTGTGGAGGGATAATCAAGGAACACTTCATATTGCATCCAATCCAATATTCCACGAGACAACTAAACACATTGACGTTGATTGTCATTTTGTACGTAAGAAAACTTAGTGAGGGTTGGAATCTACTGTAAGGTATTGAACCTCCCCTTGAGATGTACTTATGAAATAACCAAGACACATGAAAATAGATAAGAAATTCAAAGGGGCACAATATGATTCACTAGTTCCCAGCTATTCGAGAGAGCTAGAACTCTCCTTACAAGAAATATCTTGTTCCCAAAATCCTCATACATGACATATCCCAAAACTATGATATCAAATGAGTTGTTTCCTCACACAAAAAAGGCATTCCCTCACAACCACCCCTTACATTGTCCCTAGCACGTCTACAATTGTGATTCCCATTTTACCCTCCTCTGATAGGCTTTTACAATTGGTGGTCTTTCAATATTTCCCCGATTTGCTTCTTGTCCTCAAGGTGGGCATTTGGAATTGCTCCTTGATGAACAACATTTACCCACGTAGCTTCACGGGCCAAAAAACCCCACCATTCGATCAACGACTCTTCCTATTTGGTAATGTCATTCCAACGCACATCCAGCACCTCTGCGGGTTCGACCACCCATTCGTAATCATCGGTGAGCATAGGTGGTTGGCTCTAAAGAATGGTGCTGGTGCCAATCGCTTTCTTATGTTAAGAAACATGGAAGACCAGATGGATCATGGAAGACAGGGAAAGTTCCAACTAGTCTGCCACTTGGCCGATACGTTCAAGGATCTTATACGAGCCAAAGAATTTGGGGGACAACTTCTCGCATCGGCAGCGAGCTAACGAGCGTTGCCGATAGGGTCGAAGCTTGAGAAACACGAATTCGCAGGCTCGAACTCGATTTCCCAACATTTCTGGTCAGCATATTTTTTCATCCGATTCTAAGCCAAATTCAGCTGGTTCTTGAGGTCCAACAAAGGGGCGTCCCGTTCCAACAGTTGTTGTTCCAATGTATCACTAGTGGTTTTCTTGTGGCCATAGGAAATCAGGGGAGGTGGAGGACGACTGAACAATGCTTAGTAGGGTGAGAGATTTATAGAGACATGGTAAATGGTGTTGTACCAATGCTTGGCCCATGCTAAGTGATCCACCCACTGCTTGGATGCTCGCCACAAAACAACGGAGGTAAGTCTCCAAACACTTGTTCACTAATTCGGTCTAGCCGTTCGTTTGCAAATGGAAGGCGGTGCTCCATTTCAGTACGGTGTCTTACATTCGAAACAACTTCGTCCAGAAGTGACAAAGGATTTGGGGAAATCGTGAATTCGGACAATCTAGCGAATAAAAACATGGGCCACGTCTTTTGTAGTAAAAGGGTGTCGTAGGGCAAGAAAATGGGCAAATTTACTGAGTCGGTCCACCACCACAAATATAGTGTTAAAGCCATTGGACCATGGCAACCCTTCAATAAAATCCATGGTGATGTCCTCCCACACCCGATCTGCAAGGGGTAATGGTTGGAGCAAACCGGCTAGAGACACCGCCGCTAACTTGTTTTAATGGCAAATCACGCAACGTTCCACGTAGGCCTTGACATCGCCCTTCAAGGACAATTCTCCGATAATCCGCTTATAGGTTTTGAGGAACACTAAGTGACCCCCAATCACAGACGCATGAAAGGTGTGAAGGATAGTTGGAATTAAGGTAGAGGTCCGAGAGAGAACTAACAGATTCTAGTAGAAAAGCTTACCTTGTTCCAGTTGGTATTTGGAAAGCACTGTCAGGTCGGATGCCAATTCTTGACGAATTTTGCCAATTCCGGGTCATTCAGTGCTTCTTGTTGTATCACATCCACGTCAATTACAGAAGGTGCTGACATAATGTTGACTTTGATTGGTTTTGGCAGTCGAGAGAGGGCGTCAACAACCTTATTAGTCAACCCCGAATTGTACTAAATTTTAGAATCATATCCCAAGAGTTTGGTGACCCATTTTTGAAATTCTGGTGAAATGTCCCATTGATCAATGAGGTGTTTCAATGAACATTGGTTGGTCCGCACAATAAATTTCTGGTCAAGGAGGTAATGGTGCCACCTCTGAATTGAAAGCACAATGGCCATGAGTTCTCTCTCATGGATTGATTTCAATGATTTCAAACAGGCGCGTGGAGCTAGACTTGGGCTAAAATAGGCTATAGGTCCTTGCCCTTGTGTTACATTACACCTATGCCGAAACCGGAAGCATTTGTTTCAATGACAAACGAGATGCTAAAATCTGGAAGAGCAAGCACCGGCAAGGTTACCATTGCGTGCTTCAAACTTTCAAAAGCTTGGGTAGCCTCTACTATCCAAGTGGAGGCCTCTTTCTACACAACTTGGTCAACGGGGCTGCCAATGACCCATAATTTTTCACGAACCGCCGATACTATCCCATCAGACCAATGAAACCCTGTAGCTCCTTCACCGTTCGAGGAAGAGGCCAGTTCACCATGGCACGTATCTTTTCCTCATCGGCCTTGACCCCCTGTTCGGACACCCAATGCCCCAAATACAAAACTCGGTCCCTACCAAAAACACACTTTGTGCAATTTGTCTACAATGAATTCTCACGCAATGTATTCAGCACAATCCCGAGGTGTATCCAGTGAGTGTAACAATCTAGGTTGTACACAAGGATGTCATAAAATAAAATAAAAAACTAACACAAAACGGCGAAGGAAAGATCGGAAAACCTGATTCATCAATGACTGGATGGTGGCCAGCACATTTGTGAGTCCGAAAGGCATAACTAAGAACTTGTAATGGCCCTCGTGGGTCTTAAATGCGGTCTTCATCACATCACCCTCGTTCATCCAAATCTGCCGATACCCGGATTTGAAGTCTTATTTCAAGAAGATAGATGCCCTTTGCAACTCATCCAACAACTCCTCAATAATCGATATCGAAAATTTATTGGGAACGGTTACCTTGTTCAATTGTCAGTATTCCACTCAAAAACGACATGTCCCATCTTTTTCCTTGACCAACAGTACCGGGCTAGATAAGGGACTCACGTTGTTGACTGTTTTACTCCTAAAAATTTGGAGCAAAGACTGCCTTGTTGCATAGAACGGAATCTCTCAAATAACCGTGCCTTCAGATCTGCCCATGTTCTGAACTTCCAACGATTGTGTGCCCAACGATACCAATCGACAACTTCATGATCGAAGCTGATAATCGCCACCTTGATTTTCTCCCCATCTAAAAGTTGATAAATCTTAAAATACCTTTCTGCCTTGAACAACCAGCGTCCAAGGTTTCCCCCAAAAAAATAGGCATATCTAACCGTTTGAACTTTTTTTTTGTCGTTGCTTCCTTTCCCCCCTCCGTGGTAGCCACGTCTTCTTCTATGGCTTTGTCTTTCCGTTCTTTCACCGTTGTTTCTGTGTTTCCCTTCTTTGATGAACTCGCTGGTAATAGAGTCGTATCTCTGTTTCATTCTATGGCTTCTATCTTGTACATAACTTCCTTGTGGTTCTCCCTCATCTCCAGAACCAATCGCTCCATTGTCTTCACGAGGCTTGCCATCGATTCCTGTATCGCACTCACATTCTTCTCTGTGGCTTCCATTCTCTCCTTCATCTGCTTTTGCACCATTGCTCGTGTTCTCCCCAAAATGAACATGATCTGATACCACTTTGTAAGGTATCGAACCTCCTCCTGAAATGTACTTACAAAATAACCAATACACAATGAAAATAGAGAAAAGAGTGATAAGAAATTCAAAGGGGCACAATATCATTCACTAGTTCCCAGTTATTCAAGAGAGCTGGAACTCTCCTTACCAGAAATATCTTGTTCCCAAAATCCTCATACATGACATATCCCAAAACAAAGGAAGGCACACTGTCCCTGGCACGTCTACAATTGTGATTCCCATTTTACCTCTCCTCTGATAGGCTTTTACGATTGGTGGTCTTTCATCTACATCCATATTGCAATCCAATATTCATGCCAACCCAACATAATATTGCTAACCATATGAGCATTTAAAGAGTTCAACCACCTTAACTAGTTAGGATATGAGTAAAATCATACCACATGATACCATAACTGGTCAAAATAAACCAATGTGTGGCACAATGGTACCATAATACTGAAGCAATATATCTTCATTAATGTAGAAGAATATAGTGGTAATCCTCTCTAACCAGTCAATTTAAGGCCTTCTTTATCGAAGTATTCAACCAAAGGAGACTTGTCAGTGTTCTGAATTTTTGGTTCAACTGACTGTGCTGCAAAGTTGACATCCATATTACTCATGACGGAAGAATCAGACCACATTAACAAATTTAACTATTAGTATCCTCACACACATAATTAGAAAATAATTTGTTGGCTCAAATACAAACAATCATAATTATTTTTAAGAATGTGAAGAGGGTACTGGAAAGCTTTATAAACAATGAATGCTGCTTTTAAAACCTTTAGTAGGTTCCTCAAGTTCAGAAGATTCATTTGTCACCCCAAGCTTTACTTCGGGTCTCTTTGGGGAAGTAATTGTGTTGTCCAGGTTAGTTATTGCACCAGAACTTCCTGCAAGAAAAGGAAAGTGACGAAAAGATTTGAAGTATTCTAGCATATTGGGAAAATAAACTTAATGTCTAAATCCTACTTAACTTACCTTCTTGACTTTGTGTTGTGCAGGATAACAAATAATTGCAGAAGGCCAAATATTTTAAGTAATTAGCACAACCATGTCAATGTCATTAAGATCGGAACAAAAGAAATTGAAAACTGTACGTTGAGCGCAGTTGATTAAATAATATTTAATTTAATTTTTCCAAAAATGCTGGCATAATAACAATAACAGTTTAGTATTTGGTGGGCACAAATCCAGAAATGATCAAAAAACAGTTACTAATAGGGCCCATTACATGAAAACATTCCATCATCTTGCAACGAGCATGCTCCAACCCAAGATTCATTATCTCTTTGATGCATGTGCTGCATTCTCTTTCATCCCACTTGTCCCAGTCGTGATTAATCTTCAATAATCTAAACAATGTGTCCACTATCTCTCTATGGCCAAACCCTTTGTACACTTGCTAACTATATATAGACAGCTCTCTCTCCATCGTCTGCAAATTTCTCCAATGGTCCCAAGTCCACACATGGTAGGCATAGGCCACAATAACGTACGTTTATCATAGACCATCAGTAAGGGAAAAGAGAAATGATGCATGGAGGAGTGAGTAATGTATAAGTGGCCCACGAGTTGGTTATGACATGGGCTAAGAAGTGTCATCGTTACGAGATACATTTGCCTATAAGGAAATAGGCAGGTGCAGGTATATTTTTAGTTAGGAATATGTTGGTCATTTCAAGAGGAAAGCTCTAGAATCCTCCCTTAACTTGTAGCTTGCTCTATGGAATAGAAGCCATTTCAATCAACATATTTTAGAGTTTCTCTAGCAAAAGTTCTTCATGCCTTCAACCAAATTGTATTTAAGTTTGCATCCATCTGCTCTTCCCATGTTGGGGCTTTCAATCCAACCCCAATGACTTCTACACCAACTTGCCTCACGTTTTTCTAAGTTTCAGTTCCGTGAACATTAACTTTCCACTTCAGTGGAGAGGGGTGGGGTGTGAGGTTGGAGCCTTTTCGTCTTCCTATTTAGGTCTTCCCCTTGGTCATAATCTTAGGAGCCTCACGTTGTGGGACCTTGTCATATGCAAGATCAAAAGAGGTTTGCATCTAAGAGGAAGAGTTTTTTTTTCCAGCAAGGCGGTAGGTTTACAATTCATTCAGTCTTGAACGACATCCTGATCTATTTTATGAGTTATAACTCTAAAAGTTGATGTGTATTTGGATAGTCTAATCTAAGTTTTTATTGCTACAATCTCCTCTTCTAACCTCTCTGAAAGTTTGAAATATCAACTTCATATCCTCCTTCAGTTCATTTTTAATAAATCCATTCCTTCACACAATTCATTTTTAATAAATCCATTCCTTCACGTACACTCTCCCATATTCCTTCACACAGATTTGCACAAAACTCTAATACCAAATTGATAGAACTCGAATATATTGAAATATAAATGGTAACCAAACTACAAGATAAACCAAGTAATTCGAGGGACTTAGACCCTCCTCTCTTGAGATCATTCTCAAGCCCTAATTCACCCACCACTATATTGCCTACCTTCCTTTTTTGTTTTTCTTTCTTTTTTTTTTTTAAACGGAAACAATACTTTTTCATTGAAATAATGAAATGAGTCTAATGCTCAAATTACAATGAAAACAAAGAAGAGAGAAAATACTAACATAGAAAATGAAACAACAGGAACAAAATAAAAGATAAAGGAGACCAATCCTTAATATAACACCCAATAAACAAAAGTTTCCGAACTGCCAATCTTCTAGCAAAGTAAAAGGCTTGAGACTTGAGTGCCAAGAAGCTTTGAAAGCATGTTCTCATAACATAAAAAACAGGTCTGCAACGCATACTACCGCCTTGCTAGTAGCCAAAACAGCGGAGGAATAAGAAACTTCTAAAATAACCCAAACCAAAATTCAAAATCCGTGAAGAAGTTTGTCTTGCTCAGAAGAAAAGGCCATAAAATCTTCAAAAAACTTGACCCAAAGAGACAAAGCAATAAAATGATCCGGAACTTCAAGAATGAGCAAAGAGAACTCCGAACTTTTACAAAGGAGACAAAACTACTCCAAAAGCTTAGCCATTTAATAATTTCCTTCAAGTCTTTAGAGATGCTTTAACAAAACCAGGCCTGACTTTCTCCTCTCAAACCATTAAGTGAACAAATTTTGATAGCTAAAACTTAGCTTTATGAGATTGATGAGATATCTACCCAAGAACCACACCACATTCTTTAATCAGAGAAGAGAACTTAGGAGGAATTTGAGAAGGGGAAATTGGAGAAAACAAACTCATTAGGATTCTGCCCAAAATTTTTACTAACCAAACTTTGAAAAAATGCAGCAACTTCTTCCCCTTGGACTTCTTCGGGCTAAACATCTTCAGACATGGAATTGAATGCCAAGATATATGGTTCATCACTGCTACTTACACTTACAGAAGAGTCTTGAAACATCATGAGACTTAGGAACTTTTGGAGAAGGGAGCCTGGGGACCTCCTTAACGAAAGTCAACTTTGAATCCAGGAAGGCAATAATAGATCTAGAATTAACTTGAGAAGAATAGGAACTTGATGAACTAGAGCAAGTCTTTTTTAAAGCCAACTAAGGAATTTGCAATTGAACACACCTTTCTTCCAAAACATCCGGGTTCACTTCATCTTCTTTTGAATTATTAACCATAGTCTTTCGGGAGTAGTGTTTAGGAAAGGCAGGGATTGGTAAAAAATTGTTCTTAACAAGAGGAGGTTCAATATATAATGGAGAGGAATTAGAGACAAGGGAGGAAAGTGCTTCACCTTTTTTTGCTTGTGACTGATGAGCTTCCACATTTGCATCAATCAATCTAGGCAAGAAATTTGGTAACGATTCATTAATTTTTGGAGAGAGATTGTCCAATAAATGCTCATAATCCATAACATTTGATTTTTCAATTTCACATTGAATTGCTGTAGCTGTCGAGACTTTAATTCCTTTTTTTCCGAGAGTAATCAAGAGGGAGGGCTGGAATATGGCTAGCTGAAGATGAATCAATTTTATCATTAATGCTTGTTTTGCAAGCTTTTGCTTCAACCAACGCAACCTTTGAAATCTCCTTGGGCAATTCAACCAATTGGTGTTTCTCTGTCTCTTTCCTCATTAAATTCGATTCAATTGCCTCTTTCCTCATAAATGATGGCTCAAAATCATCTTGAACCTTGTTCACACCATCATCTTCCACCTCCAGTCCACTCACAGGATTTGCAAAAGGAAAGTTCAACATTTTCTCTTTGCACAAGTTCATCAGAGAATCATCTACTTTGATTTTTGTCTCTTCCAACTGGATTAACTTCAATAAATAAGCATCTTCTTCTGAAAATGATTCAAAAGGGTTCCTTATGAACCTTGGAAGATTATGTAAAGGATCAAAAAGATGAGATTCTGAAATCTGAGGGAGAGGATTTATCTCTTCATCTTGCATAACTTGTTTTAAACGAAACAAATCAAGGGGGTTTGTAAAATCACTAATCAATAACTTTCCTTGAGTGACTATTGGTGGGTCAATTGTCTCAAAATCTCTAAAATTTAGAAAGATATTACCACGTACTGTATCTTTAATCTCAATAGTCGAAGGCATGAAGCCACACAAATTCTCCTTAATTTTGATTTTTGCTTCTGAACAATTGAGAAGATTGAGAGTTTCAAATGAAATATTTTCCAATCCCCCAAAATAAACTCCAATGGCTTCACATGTAGCTCTACCTCAATAATCTAATGGGAGATTGTTAATCTTAATCCACTCTCCAAATCCTTTTACTAGAAGAGGTCAGCTATAATGCAACTTGTTCCATTTGTTACAGAGCAAATGATAGGGACCAATCTCTTGCCATTTTCCAGGAGACTCAATCAACTCCTCCAAATTTCCTGGATCAATTTTGATTAACGCATTCTCAACGAACAAGGGATTAATAATTACTTTGGTTTGAAAGAACCCTTCCAAAGTCTTTGTGATCTTCGTCCATTCATTAAACACAAACAATCTAGAAATAACCCATACATTGTTAAAATTTTCCTTAAACACTTCAGAGTTCTTTTTAATCCAAAAGGATTCCATACTTTATTTTTCCTTTAATAAAGCAAAGGACTACACCGCTTCCACATAACTAAAATTTTTGTCCCGTGGCCTTGGAGGCTCTATCCCTGACTTAGATGAAAAAGAAGACCCCGTACTCATCAAAGATGGTTGATGCAGCAGCTGGATTAATAACTCTCTTTTCTTCAAGAAACTGCTCAGCATATTCAAAAATGAGCACCACCCAAGGTTAAATCCCCTAAAGGCTCATGAATGAATCAACGACCTTCTGAAATAGGTCAGACTTCACACCTCAAAATCCATCTATAATTGCGTCGAAATTTAGATAATCTTGTAGCACCTAACCCATCACGGCCATTTCTTAAGAAAAAAAATGGTTAGTTGGTCCCTGAAAGAGCTCTGAGATAGAATCCACAAACCATTGAAGATGCGAACTAGATAAAACAAGGATTTCATTAACATCCAAATCTTCTACGAAGAACAAACCTGGATCATACCAGATGCAGAAGTAGGATTCATCGATTTTACAGCTTTCAATTTCCATTATGTCAGAAATGAATGCTCAAAAGCAAGTCTACCAACAAGAAGTTGGTCGGAGAGGAGAGCTGGACGAGGCACTGGCGCTAATGGAGACATAATGAAAGAGAAGAGAGGAAGAAGGAGAGAAGAGGAGGGCACCGAAGCTAAGGTCGGAGAAGGGGAAGGAGGTGTGGGAAGGGGAGGGAAGAGGAGAGGAGAGAGAAGAGAGCACTTACCTTTCCGCTATGATAGGAAACAGAATTTTATATTGCCTAACTTCCTCATTCCCCTAGCCTTTATTTATAACCAAATTCCATAATAAACTCACCCAACTTATTATTAAAATGCTCTTATAATACTCTAGTAGCATTCCTACCATAGCTCCCCTCTTTCTATGCTCTTACCGTCAATAACAAAGCATCCATTTCAGACTTTGTGGAGTATTGCTTCTGGTTCATGGAACATTTGGCCAGTCTTACTAACGTTGAAATTAAAGAATGGGCTAGGCACTCAAATGCCCTTTCATTTATGCTCAATGAATGAGGAGACACATGGATCTAGAATTTGGATAACAATGGTGTTTTCACGTCCAAATCCTAGTCAAAATCCCTAGAGCCAGTTGGAATCCAAGGCAAAGATGAACTATATCGCACCATCTGGGAGGGAAAATATCCGAAAATAAAGGTGTGGTTTTTATATGGGAGTCATTCTTGTTTAAACACCCAAGACAAGCGACAACACACGTCCCCTTGGCTTAATATCTCTCCTAATTGTTGTATTTCGTGCAAAAGAGATTTTGAAGCTCACAGCCACTTTTGCAGCTCCTGCCCCTTTGCAAGATCTTTTTGGGATTTAATATTGGCGAATTTTGGATGATGGAATATTGCAATTCCAAATAATATATGATGTTTTCTGTTTCTTATCAAAAAAAATAATAATAATAATAATAATAAGAAGAAGAAGAAGAAGAAGAATATATGGACTCTTCTCTCTATCACTCTTGTAAGCATCCCTGGAGACAAAGACCCTATGGCAAACTTTGTCCTGGCTGTCTTATGGCATATTAGGCTGGAGCGACATTCTCGTACTTTCTCCGACAAAGTGCAAGATTTAGAGTCTTGCATCACTTCAATTACTTACCTAGCTCTTTCATGGGGTAATTTGTAAAATTGATTCCTCCATTTTGTAATAATAGTTTCCTATTCCAAAAATTACCCATACCTAGACCACTCTTCCCCAAGAACAGACGCAATCTTACAATTCCTTCAAGAATTACAAGTACACATCAACAAAATACGAATAAAAAGTAAATGGTAAGTGCTAAAAAGAGTTATAAGTCATACCAAATTGCGAAGGCAAGGACGGCTGAGGAAAAGAAGATATGTGTAGAGACGGGTGAGGAAATGGGGGAATGCAAGGAACCAGTCTCGGCGGAGGAGATGATTCTGGCAAAACTGGTGGAGGGCATAATTGCTCCGGCGGTGGCGGTGGCGGTTGGGGTGAAGGAAGAGAAAAGAAGTCAAAAGCAAGCTTAGCAGCATCGTTCTGTGCTTGCTTGGAAGACTTAGAAGGAACCGATGAGCAGAATTGCTTGCCGTCGACGGTGACGGTGGCTTCAAAGCGTGGGTCGTGGTCTTGACCTTGTTTAACCACGGAATATTCAGGTAATTTGTAAGATTTGCGATGACAGAGCTCTTGAAGCTTTGTTTTGAACATGTTGAATCAAGGGTCTTCAATTTGAAATTGGAGAAACCTAGAAATTTAGAAGATGATGGGGACGTTCTCCTAAATCCAGCATTGGATTGTGTAATAAAATCATAACATCTCTCCTTTGTTTTTTTTTTTTTTCATTTCTCTCCATATGTCCCAAAATATTGCAGACATGCGTTTTTAGTATAATTTTTTTTTTTTAAAGATATTTTCTTACGTCTTTATCCATTAATTTTGAATTTTTTACATTATTTTTACATATAAACTTATTTATAAATGTACTAAATTGACAAAAAAAAAATTATCATTATTAATAAACAATAGAGATGATTGATATCTGTTATATCAACTAGGGGCATTGTAGAAATGTAGTTTTAAAAAATTAAAAAAATAAAAAATTAGAGTGGTAACACATATTTATGGTATATTTAAAAATGACGAAATTTTTAGGTCAAGCCCATTTTTCACCAATAGATTGAAAAGAAAAATACAGTAATACTCCCATGAAATTTCTTCTCTCTGTCTCGTCTAATTTCTTCCCATTTCTCCTCCGATTTCTTCCTCATTCTCCTCCAATTTCACATATACCTTATGGACGTTGTTCTTGCTTCAAGTGGCAGAGAAGAATGAGGTGCGTTTTTTAAATTTATAATTTTTCAATTGAAGAAGTTGTTTAGTCGTACTAGGTCAAACTCATAGTTTCAGGAATCTATGGGTCATGCATTGTTCAATTCCTCGTATATTTCACAACATGAGTTCAATTGCTTGGAAATGAAGTTCTTCAAATTTCTCTTTTGTTTCGATGAGTTTAGTTTCCAAACTTGGCTAGAATATCTTCTATTAGACTCTTTACAACTTAATGTAGCACATCTATTGGCATTTTGAAGTCCAACTTTGTTGTTTTTTATTTGTGAGTTAGGTTCTACTTACAATTCTAATAGTCATTTTTGGTTGATCTGTTTTTTTTTTTTTTTTTTTTTT
>QLSR01000106.1:73987-98973 GCA_031780015.1 Citrullus colocynthis | reverse complement strand
TAACTCTTTGGTTGGATCGGACAGGGACTTCTATAAAGATCTTTCCACTCATTCATCATACTCAAAGTCGAAGTCACGGCCGGCATGGGGGGGGCTCGGAAAAATAACGAGAATCGGTGTCGTGGTGAAAGTTCAATAAATTTTCCCTGATATTGTCTGGCATTAGGATGTGCCTATAAATCACAGGAAATTAGGAAACTGCAAGACATGGCAAAACCTAAAGCAGGCTCATAAATTAACATCAAAGAGGATGATATTTTACCTTTATGTAGTTGTTCCACACTGAATTTTCAGCAGCCACCATCTATTGTGCCTCATCCCATTCAAACCCTTTATGAGCAAGAAGCTCCTTCAAAATCCGAAACTGTTTTTTCCAAGTTTTTAATCGACTTCTGACGTGTTCTTTAGTTAAACCACCACCAAAGTTTTCATTCAAGACTTGAAGAGCTGCTGTATATGCAGCAGGCGTCCATGTGCCATCAACCCTATTTCCTTCTTTTACTTGCTTGACAAGAATCTTGGGAAGAAAATGGTCCATTTTAGTAGTCCAAACCAGGTAATTTTGTCTCTCTTTCCTATTGTAACTTCCAGGCAGACTCCCAGGCAGATGCACTTTCTGATACATTGCTGAAAATTCACAGTGATACATTGCTGAAAATGTGCCAATTTACTTTTTGTTGATAGTAATCAAGTGATAAGCAATACAATTAATATATATATATATATATATTGGATAAGAACAATTAATCATTCAGCAATGTAAGATTTTACTCAAACAACTTAAACATAGATTCACTTGACTCCAAATAATTAAGACCAGGAGAAACAAGCACAAAAATTCCATGAAATTGCAGAACTCACACCCCCAATTCCCTTTGGGGAATGAAAACCAGGAATATAACCATGTAACCAATTACCAGTTCTGAAGGACCTAATTCCTATCTTCTCCAATCTGGAGTAAGATCCTTCTTTTTATTTTTATTTTTAATTTTTTATAAGAAAACGGTTGTCTTGTTCCTTATTATTAAAAACAAAGGGGAAAAAATAATAAAAAGAAACCAGCTAGAGTCCCGGGTATATTCTAATTGTAATCACACAATAAGGTGGCATAAAGGACAAAGGGAAATCAATACTAATTAAAAAACTAAGAAAAACCAATAACATGAGATCAGAGAATAGACAACGCACTTGCACCTCACACACGGAGGCAGGAGCCCTTGACTGGAACATCATAAACCTTATAGGCATCCTTTAAAGGCTTTCTACAATTAGGGTGGGTGATAAAAGGGCATCTTCATGGAATGACATTTGGAAAGGAAATCAGCCTCCATCCCAATGATTTCCAAGGGTTTTAAATTTCCGGAACTTTCAAATGTTTCAGGATTGTTATCGGTAAAAGTCATTATTTAAAGACTTAATTGCTCCTTTGATGTCCAAGGGGGTTTGTACATGTATGTTGGTATAGAGTCCCAAAGAAGTGATCATTTTGGCCTAGATACTCTTTATGATGAACGGTGTTGACTAATCATACTCTTTATAAACTCATCAGTCCATGTTGTCGTGCATTGTGTTTAAGGCTAGAAAGGACCTTTCTCATGTGCATTTTCAAGGTTCTAAGGTTCTTATAGCAAAAATGTCCTACCTTCAAGGTTTTGGATCAATATGTGACTCTTCATTCTTAAACACAATTCTAGATAACCTACATCTCTTCATAAACACATCAGTCCATGTTGTCGTCTGCCTTGTAGGTGGAGAAATGAAAGTTGATGTCCTGAAGTAGGATTGAACAAACTGGAGGCAGATTGCGATCAAATAAAGCTTAAGTTTCTTGAACAACCCACAATTATGAAATGATGAGGTGTTCCAAAGTTTAATTTTTAAATATTTATAAAGTATAATAACATGATATTCTAAGAAAGATGGACAATTTAGTTTTGACGTAGCCGGCCGATAATATTCATATTCTTAAAGCTCAATGACAATTTAAGCAAAAGTGAGCCTTTTCTCTCCCAACGAACTAGAATTCTTGGACTTGAAATGTCTTCCTATCGATCCTTTTACAATCAGACTCTATAAATCCATGGATCTCAAGTTATCACCAAAAGACATTCTTATATAATTTCACAGCTTACTAACTCGTCAGAAGAAAATCTGTCAGCTAGAACTTGTTCTTCACTGAGTCATAATTTATTCCTTTCCCACAATGATACTTGACACATTTGGAGGTTGGCCTGCAAAAGCTTACAAGGGCATACAAAAGACCAAGTCTACAGAAGCCTCTCTAGAAAAAGCAGGACGAAGATAGTAAAATGATAATCTTCCCACTTACCTGGAACCTTGACATTCCACCACGAGGAACTATTAGCCTTAAAAGAAGGGTGCTTTAACAACATGTTCTCAGACCGAAAAGGACTCCAACCCCAATTTTCATGCGATTTCAAAGACTTTCAGAATAATGAAAAGATAATAAAAGTTTTCATATTACAAAATGCTTTTCATAGGCTAAAAAATAAAGAAGGGTAGCAACAAATATAGTTGACAGTACACAACCAACTAAATCAATTAACTTGCAACTAATACTGTATTCTAACATTCGCTACCTTTTCTCTTTCCCTATCTCCCAAGGAACTGCCAATAATGTCAAATGAACTTCATTTTACAACTTATCCAACAGTAAACTAGAAATCGATCACAGCAAAATAAAATCAGTTACCACTCAATTAGTAAAGTCCCATCTAAATACGGCCATAAACTGCCAATTGCTTTCCTGCGAGAAATCATCCAAGTCTTAAACGAGGCTAGCTCATACAGCTGCAGATGCCAACACTTTCAAAAGAAGTAACAGTACCTAGAAATCCAATCTATAACATCCACCTCTATCACACTCAGCTTCTCCCAAAAACAACAACTATCAGTGATTCAGTTTAAGGCAACTCAGCATCTAACAAAAATAAGAACTACGAAATTGAAGACCCAAATATGTGTCTAAAAACCCATCTTTAAATTGGTTAGAAATTTTCGTTTATAAACCGAGTTTTGCAAACTCTATACCCTGAAACTTTCAAGTCCTTTCGGCTATTGGCAATAGAACATTCCCAAATAAATCACCATAAACCAACAAGCTATATGATAATTATCTATATAGCTAGTACCCATTTACCTACCTGAACTCGAGTGAGATTGAGACGAACGAAGCTTGGAGATTCTATCCAGCGCAACAAAAAACGGCGGTGGCTTCACTCCGTCGCATTCCTGGACACTCTGTTCTTCTTACCTGAATTCTCACACAGACTCACAGCCAATTACGACGAATCTCCATTAATCTTGAGTTCTATTGGTTCTACTTCTCTTTGAATTGAAACTAATACGTGCTTGATTGATTGAGTAGAAAAGAACGGAACTTTTTTCAGAATGTTCATACGGAAACGCCATGAGTGACACTACTATTGAGTGATTTTTTTTTTCTTTTTTTTTTTGGGTAGAATTGTGTACGAATGACCTATCCTCCAACGCCTTATTGTTTGGTGACCCGCCCATAAACTTTTAATTTTTAGTAAGATGCGATGAATATTTTTCAATTTTTATGCCACCCGAAATTGGATTGCGGCAGGTTGCCAAGCCCAACCTGATTATGTCTCAACTCCCCAGTCCGATTCACTAAATTAACACCATTCACATTGTCGTTGCCAAACACACCCTTATTATATCAAAATTAAAAGTTATATGACATCATTTATAACAACATTCACATAAATTGATATGACAGTTGATGTGTAAAAGTTGATTCTATAGGTGATTTTAACGATATTGTTTTCAGATGAAATGTTTACTTAGTAGGAATGGAAATGAATTGGAATCGAAAACAAATAAAATAAATCAGGATTGACCTGTTATTCTTTTCGTGGGAAAAACAATCGAATCGAGGTTCTGGAGGAAAATTAGCCATTCAATCTTGTAAACTAATCGAGGACGAAATTGGAAAAAGACCACTCAACGCGACCCGTCAGGTTCAAACTGACATAGGTGAATCGGATCAACACTGAGACTTTCTTCCATCAAGAGGAGCCGCTTTGGTAACGAAGTTTGGGTCAACATGAAAACTACCTTACATCTACGGGAACCCCGCAAATCTTCTCTGGTGTTCCACCACTTCGACTGATGCGGATGTGGACGCAATTTGTCACACCCCATCCCGAACTACCCTCCTGTAGCCTGAGACGGAGCGTGAAGACAGCAGTCATCAACTTACTGGTCGACTTCCACTGTCGAACTTCCTTTATATCCATTAAACTACATTTTCTAGGATGGTTATACCATTAACTCTTGATAAACCTCGACTTCGACTGGCAACGGGAACTATCATGCTACCTGAAAAATGGAAAACATATGAAAGGGTGAGCTAACAGCTCGGTGAGTAACAGTTTTTTTAAAACTATCTTTACTTCGGAAACAAGCATGTTAAAATTACCATATACCATAATCATGATACATGGATTTAAATCATCATTACCGCAAAACATATTCCTCGATAATTTAGTCAAATTACACACGTTCCACAATCTACGTAAAACATAGTTCAAACATCATTTTTGTAAAATAATACTTTCCATCAACTTAATCAAATCACATAAATTCATTCCATAATAGTTGTACATGAAATCAGTTTATTCTTAAAAATTTCCCTTAGTTGAGGCGGAGCAATGCTCTACACTTCTCAATGTCGAAAACATTTCATATGATTTTCCCTAATTGAGGCAGAGCCGAGCTCTACACCACTCAATGTCGATTATCCTTAGCTGTGTGGAGTAATCTCAACACATCAGCGTCGTATATTCTTCTATGTGCACATAGATATTATAATTCGGGCCGCCTCAATGCCTTCTCCAAGTCCCTGAGCATTAGGGTCCCATTTCCATATACAAGTTATCCATTTTCCTTCTACGAGTCCCTCAGCATTGGGAACCTTTTTCTATATTCATATCCTGGCTACCCCTTGGCCTTCTACAAGTCCCTGAGCCTTGGGTGCCCCTTTTTAAAGTTTTATAAATACAACAATTATGTTTTGGAAACATCATATCATAAACTCATAAGTCAACTGTTTCCAAATAAAATCATATAATATCAAAACAACATGCTTTCAGTAAACTCAAGTTCAAAGCTTTAATATCAACATCATGCTTTTCAGTAAAATCATGAAATCACATATTATCAATCAGCATGCGTTTTATAAAACATATAGCAAATAACCAACATACTCCAATGTTTTTCAAATAAAACACATGCACTTACTCATCGAAAACTCATGAAATCATATTTTGAAGAAGGACGTTAATGTTACTCACATTATACTTGCTCAAGAATAGTTCCTCCTCCTTTCCACTATTTCCTCTTTCCCGAGCTTCTCGGACGCAGCGTTCTAACCCTGGAACACAAGGCTTTATATTCCTCCGTCAGCTCAGTTGAATGCAACCCTGCCCTTGAACGCAAGGTTGACCCCTTAGACGCAGGACAACTTCTTTAACACAAGATAGCTAAGTTGTTAAGAATATCTTCTCTCTTGGCCGCAGACTTCTACTATGGATGCAAGGATTCCTCATTTCTGTCTTCTCTCTCCCCTTTCTCTCAAGAATTCTTACTTCAGCATTATCAGTCGCTCCTTTTCCCTCAAGGTCCTATTTATAACTTTGAAATAGAGGGCTTGTCATACTACTTCTCCTCTCTTTTCGCCACTTGTTTCCACATGTCACACTGCATACTTAACCAACCATGTATTTATCCAAGCATCACTTTGCATGCAATACTTAACATCCATTCTAACACCTCCTACTTATAAGGTGTCAAGTCTATATGAAGCCACCTAGCCTTTATAAGCTTATCTTATGCGTCCAACATATTTCAATATACAAATTATTCATTCAATCATACTGCCCCTATGTGTCCATTGAATTTCCTTCAAGGTTTTAGCTTCATTACTCTCTCTGCCATAATACCTTCGAACCCTTTTCTCCATCGCATACTACTAGGCGTCAATGTCCCAAACACACACTACTATGCGTTTGTACCTTACCGCATCATACCATGCATTTGTTCCTTACCGCATCATACCATGCGTCCAACTTTCTTCCCTTATGTCAAGTCTTAACTACAAATCCTTTTCTTGTGTGATCACACATCCGACGATGTGATTTACCCTTGTTAACCAAATCCAACTTAAAACCACATTTTATGCGTTTTTGCGTTCACCTCTACTTCATTCTGCGTCCATGATCTTCCTCCTATTCTTAAGGATTCCTTGATTATCCCTCTATGCGTTCTTGGGCTTGTAATCCAAGGTTATTCATTTAACCTTTTCCTTGTACTAAAATATCTTTTATGATAAATTAGTATGCGTCCACCTTTAGAATGCGTTACCTTAGTCCTGACCATGCGTCCAGCATGGCTTTTTACTTCTTTTCTTTATACGCTCTTCAACACATTGATTTTTAAAAGTAGAGTGTGACACAATTCCCTTGTCGTGAAGTAGGATATCTTGCTTCATATAGTTTAACAAGTGTTTTTTCATTCTTGACAATTTTTCTGGTGTAACCTTATCATATTGAATAGACCCTTTCGAACCAAGAGCAGGGCATTAATTTTGAGCTAGTGAGCTCAGTTTGCCAGGGAGGAGATTCAAGGAGTCTCTAAAGCGGAATAACATCTTCTTATTATTATTATAGACAGCTTATTCAGCCGTTAGTGAGAAGCAAGTCAACTCTATTGCCCTAAACTAAAGGAGCGTTGTTCACCTTCATATGAAGATAAAATGAAATATATTATGATTACCGGATTGCCTTTTCGCTATTGTTAGTTTCATATTTTCTCCGTCTATGGCCTCTAGCTTTGGCTCTAGCCCTATATTTTCCTCTTGCTTGCACTCTGGCTTTCCTCCCTATTGCTTGCATTTCCATTTCCTCTTGTTAAGAGTACGATAGGGGCAAGGAGATTCGAATCACATACTTCTTGATGTCACTAACACATGTGTTTGCTAGTTGAGCTATCCTGACTTTGGCCTCTTGGTTAACATTTTATTAGCACATTATAATTATACTTGATGCTAACATTTATACCTAATCAAAATTAAATTAAAAATCAAGGAAAATTATTATAAATAGAAAAAAAAATTAAATTAATAACAAATATAGCAAAATTTTAACTTTCGATTTGTGATAGACTGCCACATCTATTTGTGTCTATGGTAAAGTGAGTGAAATGTCGGTCTATCACAGTGTATCATAAATAGAAAATAAATTTTGCTATATTTATAATTGTTTTCAACTGTTCTTGTGTTAAATCAAATCAAATCCCTATATCACCACATCTCTGTAGTACTAAAAAATATATTATTGTACTCGCTCTCACCTTTTTTTTCCTCTCACTGGTGCCATATTTTCTTCCTCACTCAAACTGGTTCTAGCTTTCCCTTTATCTTTCCCTTGCCTTTCCTTTAATTGGGCACTATTTTTCTTCATCTCGCTTTGGTTTCCTATAGCTTTGGCTTCATCTCTCTCTCTAATTCTAGAATTATCCATAAAACCCAAACTCGAAGTCCCCAGAAGAAATGTTTTTTTTTTTTTTCAATAATTGTATTGAATGTTATTTTTAGAGCTAATAATTAAGCGTATAACAACATTTTCTATAAATTATAGATATAGCAAAATCTATCTGTGGTAGACTTCTATTAGCAACAAAGTTTATTACGGATAGACTTCGATAGCTAGATTTAAATTTTGCTATATTTGTAAAATGAAAAACATTATGTTATATTTGCTAATACTTTGAGTCTAATTGCCTATATTTGTTGTTTCTCCTAATTTTTTTCCTGAAAAAAACTTCACCAATGGCAAAAACCCAACAAGACCATTGATCTCGCTCAAATCATGACCATTCAATCCAAAATCTAAAATCTCAAATATGAAAAAGGTCGAACCATTTAGTAAAGGGTAATTGCAAAAGGTAGTACTTTTAGGGCTAATAATTAAGTGTAAGTAACATTTTTAAAGAACTGTATATATATAACAAAATCTATCGATAATACTCCTATCAGCGATATAACCTATCATTGATAAACTCTAAAAGCTAAATCTAAATTTTGTTATATCTGTAAATTTTTTGTACTATATAGAGACTTGATTACTATATTTGCAATATGGAGGGTTGTTTATAAAGCAAGATAAGCCTAATGTAATTGTCAATTTGAAGTAAGTCTCACATTTTATGCTTTTAGTAAACATCATCAAATGGGTCCCACAAGTTTCATTCTCGCATCTTGACTTTGATTTTAGGTAAGTAAACAACGCCTAAGATTAAAAGTATATATTAATAAAAAATGTCTTTTCTTTTTCTTTTTCAACAAATTTCTAAATAAATAAATTTAATAATATTTATATCAACGAGATCAAGAATTTAAAACCATTTATCAGATTTGAAACCAAACTTAAAATGATTACTTAAGCTTTATTTCACAATTCAAACAATTTTTGTGTGGATGTTGTTTGGAAATAATAAAATAAAAAGTTCATTGATAAAGGCTTCTTAATCTTTATTTATTATTATAAAATCAAAAAAATTATTAGGTTAAATTAAAGAATTTTAGTCATAATCCTATTAAATCCTACAAATTCTAAAAATATTGCTTTTTTGGGTAAAAACATAATTTGAGATCACATGATAGCTCAATGTGGGTTGAGGCAAAAAAGATTTCAGGTAACTTTGAAATAAGGGTCTAACTTCGTTTTGAACGGATTGGATTTCAAAATTGTTTTTGACTATGTTTAATGGATCAAGATCACCGTTATAATGAGATTGTTCCTGGTTGAGCACCCTTTACTACACTAATCTTTCATAGAGTATTTTGGATGTTGAATTAATTATTATAGTATATAATCTGAGTTATGATAGTTTATGTCTAGAGTGCAAACTATTTTGATATGGGTTATAATAGTCTGTGTTTGATATTATGATAATATCAACTATTATAATTTGAACCCCAAATATGGATTGAGCTCGAAGTTGGAGCCTAAACACCCCCTTAAATTTTTATCTTATTTTGGTAAGTATTTTCCTAACTATTGTTGAGGATCTCTTATTAGGATCATGTAACCTCACAATATTTATAAGAAGATACAATAATTACTTTTCTTGTTGCCATTTGATTTTGATATTGAGTTTCATGTTTATCTAATATGGTATCATAGCCTATGAAGCCAAATTGGGTATTCAATCTAAAAAATTGAGAGGACTCAAGAACAGTGAATTCAAGGAGGCATCATCTTGAGGGAGCACGTTACGTTCTTGTTATGGGTAGATTTGGATCTAAGAAGAATCAAACTCGAATGAAACAAAAGGCAAAACTCAAGATCAAAATATCTGACCTAAGGCTCAAATGAGCTTTGGGCGAGGTAAGTCATGATCAGAAGTCCATGATGACTTACCCTTGGCCTCGACCTAGAATGAGGCTAATGGTGGTGTTCAGCCCAAGAATAGGCAATTCATACACCCATAGTACAAATATCCTAAGAGGAGAAGGCAAAACCCTAAAGCAATTGGCCTATATATACATCATTATGACCCAAAAAAAAAAAGCTTATTCTCATTCCTAAAACTTTTACTACAACCAAAAATCTCTTACCAACTTAAGTCTTGGACTACTACGATAGTGCCTAGATTCTCCTTGTTTTGTAGGTCACGTCTTACCTAAATTAGGTTCTCTTTGTTTTGCAAGTCATGTCCTAAATTACAAATTCACAGTTACTTTCACATAAAGGTTTTGTGTGTTTTTCCCTCTACAAATTTTGTCAACAACATATCCCACATTAGAAATATAAAGTAGTTTTACAATCTGATTTTTTTTTTTTTCCCTTTAAGCTTTGGTTATTGTTTTATGTTGGAACGACCCTTTGGTTAGACCAAGTCTCTAGGTGTGATGCCGATTAAAGTATTTTGATTGCTAGTCTATTCTTGAAGGTTATTGTTGGATATTGAAACAATTTTTTTTTTTTTTTTCATTTTAGTTGTTGTCTTGAAAGTGGGGTATATAACTACTGTTTTTGCTGATATGGGGCTAGGGTCGATCAAATCTTTGAGTTTAATTATCAATTGAACAAATGGACATGATTAAGCTGCAAAATAATTTAAAACTGCAGCAACAACTATGAAAAAAGCAAAAAATTTCTACTATCAAATTTCTGCTGTCAATTTTACTGTTGTTTTCATATTAAAGTGGCTGTTTTCTTTAGTATTCATCAGATTAACCTGAGTATAAGCTAGAATTTCATAAAAAAATAAAAATAAAAATAAAAATAAAAATAAAAATAAAAATCGTTCTTAATGCCCTAGGGTAGTTCCTAGCTCAACTTGAGTTTATTTGTCTTAAAGTAGGGCTAAAGAGAAGTTAAGTTAATTGGATTAAGGTGGTTGGAATGGAAAATTGTGTTGGATATGTTTGGTTGAACTAATTTTAGGACAAACAGAAGTTGGAAAATGAACTAGATATTGTAGCATTCTGAGAAGTTGTGATATTTTGGAAATATTATATATTGTTTTCCTATCTTCTCTTAAAGAAAAATACTATTTCCTAGAGTATTTGTATGCTTTCCTTTTGAATCCATGTTAATACAACAACTGAAGGAATAAGGACATTGATAAATTAAGTATCCAAGAGCATATAAAACATTGGAAAGAGAGATCTCAAAAAAGAAATGAAGTCAAAGTATCCACCTTCTTTGGACTTCTTAGCTTGCATAATACATACAAAAGTAACTTATGTTTGGATATTCACGTGTTTAAAATGTATTTATCTTTGTCTCAACTACCCACTTTCTACTTTACAAACCACCACATTTGATCTTCAAGAGAAGGTGTTTGCACTTAAAGGAATAAAGCAAGAAAAGGTTTGTGAGCTTCCTTTACTTTTGCTTGTAGAGAAGAGATGATGTTAGTATTATATTCTACAACCCTAATATGGTTAAGTACTTTTGGGTAACTAGCAAGCATGTATATGAGACTACTTCACCTAGCAGAAACAATAAATATCGGATGCGACAACCCGAATGCTTGAAGAACTAAACTTATAGATGAATCCACGTATATATGAGTACCTATTCGACCGATCTATTTATAGTATAGCCATATTGATCCAAGAAGAATTAGCTTTGGGGAGTGTGTATGAAGAATTAGATTTGGTGTATATAGTATAGGATAGGTACTATGTGTCACACCCCCTCCCAAGCTTTCCTTTTAACTCGAAAAGAGGTGTGACGACAACAAACATCGATCATTTACGACATCTACTGTCAACTTAACTTTCCTCAAAATCCTTACCAAGCACTTGATAACATAAATATAATTTACATCTAGACCATAAATAGTACCAAATGAAACCTTACAATAATAATAACATTGGAGTTTTTACACGACTTCCACTTTTTAGACCCCAATATATACAATGCTAGGTTTAAGTATAAATATTTACAATGCTCAAAAACTAAGAAGTAGATCCAACGAGTTTGACGAGTAGGCTAAGCACCCCGGTTCCGCTCGCTACTTGGAAAGTTGAAAATATTTGAAAACATGAGCTAGGTTGCCCAATGAGTGATAAGTTTGTAAAACTATGTTTGGCTTTAAAGTTCAACGAAATCATGCTTGATAATCAAATAATAAAGCATTGAGAGCTTATAAACATTTGCATATTTTTTAAGATTTTCCCTCAGTTGAGGTGGAGTAACTCAATGCTGCTCAACATAAAAAACAACCTTAGTCATAGTGGAGAAATCTCAACATGCCCAATGTAAAAAAACATCCTTAGTTAGGATGGAATAATCTCATCATACCCAACGCCGAATAACCTTAGCTATGTGGCGTGATCTCAACAACGCCAAAATTCCCTCTATGTACACATAGGCATTATAATTCAGGCTGCCCATATGCCTTCTCCAAGTCCTTCGCATTGGGGACTATCTTTTGGAAATAAAGCATGCTAAATCATTTATAAACATGAGTTAAACAATTTCTCAGAATTTTAAAATATATCTCAAACAGCATGTTTTTCACATCATGCTCAAAATCATGTAAAAACATGTTCATAATCATATCAAGAAACACACGCTTTACAAAATTCAATGTATGCCAGAAATCTCATATTCTGTGAATAAACTGAGCTTTCAAAAAATATCGAGAGAATAAATCATTTTAAACGAATTTAAGTCACTCACAACTTGTCTTGGGCACTTAATTGGTTATATGCTTCCCTTAGTTCTTCTCGACCGACAAGCAAAATTTAGTCAAAATGTCAAAAAGCTGAAATAACTTCAAAAGAGGCAAGGCACGTGCGTCACAGCGTCAGTCAGTCCGTGTCGTGCGCCTCAACGAGACCAATGAAATTCGTCTCGCTCAACTTCTGCACCCACGCGACACCACCAGCGAGACTTGTCTCGCCCCCACAGCCTACACACGATCAGCGGCGTCTCTTGCTCACCCTTGCGTTGCCAGTGGCGTGTCGGCGTGCCCTTTGGACGTCCAGAACTTGTAAAAATAACCTCAAATGGTTCCTCCTTCCAGCCACGACCCAAGCCACATCACGAGCAACCACTCCAAAACTCACCTGTCAACCTTAATCACACTACCATTACTTCTAGCTGTCAAAAGTAATATTTCTAGCAAGAATTAGAGTTTTCTTTCTGTTACAAAGTTGTAGATAAATGTCTTGGCTAGCTTACTTCAAAATTTCAGCTTCTAATTCTTTTTCTACTGCTAGATATCTTTAAATCTTCCCAATCTGCTCCAGTTTACCCGATAGCGGAGCAAGCTCAAGTTTTTGATGAAATCTGAGTTTCTTCCTCACAGAGTTTCTCTTTGGCAGCCCTCTCAGTAAAACTAGACTCAATTTGGAATAATTTTGTAGAAGAAAATCACAATTCACCCGAGTGGTTTGCACACACCAAATTCTTCTATCAAACCCTTATTTATAGATTTTCCATAAATTTGCATGCTAGCCCACCACCTCATGCTTGCATGCATGCTCATGCCACACTTAACCTCAATTTGACACCTAATCTGGCTTATTTATCACTTAAGCATAGGCTTTACTTAACCAAGAAAGAATAGTGGACGCATCCTTGTGCAAGACCTCCTCCACACATCCTTTTGAGGTTAGTTGGTTGCTCTTCTCGATTACCTATGCATGTAGCCTTTTGGCCGGTTTAGCTTGAACGCATAGCATGGGCGTATAACACCATGTGTTAGCCACATAGGCCCTCTTGGACGCATTGCTCCCAATGCATCCCACTCACTAACCTCAACCAACACAAAGCTTGTTGCACGCCTAGCCCACTTGCCCAACAAGCAACACATCAAGCTGCCACCCATGCTCACCTTTATGGACGCATGCCTCACCAAGCTAACGCATCACATACCCAGACTTGGGGCTCGACTACCGAACCTAGCCCACCTTCTTGCCGGCCACGTACACCATCCATGCCAAAGGCTCTCGAGCACCTTCCTCCCCAACTACCCGCCTACTTACTTGCCATCTTACAAAGGTAAAAGTAGAGCTTACACCCTGAGTTACTTCTTGGTATGAAATGCAAATTTCATGTTAAAAACATGTTTGGGGTTGATTACAAGTTGTATATATGAGGGGTCCCAATGACCTATATATATTTTTAAATTGTTATAGTTGACACTAAAAAATTGTCAATAAAAACATATGCTAATTGACAATAAAATAGTTTTCTTGACATGCAAAAAGGTCATTGAAAAGGGTTTTCTTGACATTTTTAAAAAATAGTTGATGGATAAAAAATGTCAATATTATTTTACTTTGATGTTTAAAAAGTATCAATATAAGAATTTTTCTCTACGGCTTTTCCATATAGTAGATGGGCAAAAAACGTCAAAGTACCCTTTCTTGATGACCAAAAACGTCAAGAAATGATTTTTGGTGACATTTTTTTGGTCATCAACAAAACCAGTTTTCTTGATAATCAGGCTTTCTTGATGTTGGTTTAGTTGGCGTTTTTTAAGCATCAACGTAGACATTTTTTTTTTTTTTTTACATTTTTTGCCTATCAACAAAGATTAAATTTACAGTAGTGATAAAATACATAAATGACTCTTCTCTAATTGTCAATATTGATTTTGATCTTCAAGTTGATTGAAGTTGATAGCTATTGACATTATATTGTAACTTTGTTTTGTTATATGAAGTTTAGTAGAGGAAAAAGAAGTATAGCAAAGTTGGTATGAGGAGGCAAAATACAAAATGACATAACCAAAAAACATACACATAAACATTATATTGGCATTCTGTTAAGTATTAATGGTGTTGCGAAAATTAAAATAAAAGGAATATAAAGTTCAGTTTAGCTTACTTTTAAATAATAATATATAATCTATATCTATATCTATATTATATTAAAAGAGGCTAAGATGAGAGAATTTTTAATTTTTCTCTTTGCCCCATATTTTTCATGTGATCTCACGTACCCTTCATCTTTTTCTTTTTATTTTTCATTTTTTTTTATTAATTTTACATCCCTTTGGCCGTTAGACTTTTCAACCAATCCTATTTTGTCCTCATATTCTTTCATACTTTTTTTTCTCTTAACTTTTATTGTTCTTTTCCATTTAATTTTACATTCCTCTTTTACTCTTAGATCTTTCAACAATTTTATTTTGTTTTAATATCCTTTATTTTTTTTCTCTTTTTAATTTTTATTACTAACTCATTAGTAAATTGAAATTTAAAACCATTTAGACGCATCTTTTAACAAATACAAATTTCTACTCACAATACAAATTTCTACTCACAATAACTGCACATTTCTCTTTCTGGCACTATTTACATAATAAATACATATATTTTGTTGTTTTTTTTTTCCAAACTTCATTTTATTATAGATCTCAAAGTCTTCTAAATGAAAATAAAAAATTTTTGTTCTTGATTAGAGAATTTAGAAATTTATTTTATTGGACAAAAGAATTTTTTTAATAGAAACGAGATACTGATAACCTATTTGAAGAAGCATGTAAGTGCAACTCAAAAAACCATTTTAAAGTTTTTCTCCAAAATTAAAGTTAAAAAATTTTATTATTAATTTTTTGTCTCATATGACAATAATATTTCAATAATGTCAAATGTTAAAATTTGTGGATATTAAAAACAATTAAATTGAAGCAGATCCATATCTAACCAATTTGTTTTTGTTTTCTTTTTTAAACTTTAAAAAGATATAATTGTTTGTTAATTACGTTTTTGATAATATATATAAATATAATTAGAAAAAGAACTATTTGAAGTTTTTCCTTAAAAAAATCATAGATAATTTATTTGATAGTATTTTATGTACCTTCAATTTTTTTCTAACATAAACAAGAGTATACATATGAATAATTATAGTTTTTTTTTTCATGAAATAATTATTTACTAATATCTTATTTGAAAGTACATAGAAATATAATTTAATAATTCATTCTAATAAATATTTATATTATTTTAAAATTTTATTTCACATTCTAATTAAATTCAATGCAATTCCACAATGTTTTAGTACACATGACATGATTTCATATTAACTTAAATATATAATACTATTCAAGTTATTGATAATTTAATTTTACTCAAAACTATTTAAAATTAATAAAGGAAAATATTTTACTTCAATTTATCTTTCTAATTATTTTAAAAAATATATATACATGTATAAATTTCATGAAAAATTGCACAATATAAACTACTATGATTTTAAAGTAAAAAAAAATGATACGAATCACTAATGGGTGGTCAATTATTAGTTCAACAACTAACTTAATAATTGCCAACTTAAATAACTTATGGAGGTCCCAAAAATCATTCGAGCTTTTAAGTCCTTTTTGGTAATCATTTTTTCTTTCTATTTTTAATTTTTCATAATTTTTGAAAAATAAACACATTTCCTCTCAATTTCTTATAATAATTTGTATATTTCTTAAATAAAAGAGTTAAATTCTTAGTTAAATTCTAAATTCCAAAAACAAGTTTTTAAAAACTATTTTTTTAGTTTTCAAAATTTAGCTCTACCTTTGAAAACATTGGTTAAAATAGATAACAAAATGAGAAATTTAGAGTTAGAATGAGTGTTTATATTCTTAATTTTTAAAAACTAAAAGCTAAAAACTAAATAGTTACCAAATAAGACCTTGGTTTTTTGTTTTTGAAAACTAAGCTTATAAAACTGCTTTCACTTATAAGTTTATTTGTTTTGTTATTCACTCTCCATTGAAAATATTTTCAAACGCTAAGCAAAAATTTGAAAACTATGAAAAATAGTTTTGTGTTTTTAGAATTTAACTAATAATTTAAGTGTTTCTTTAAAAGATGTGAGAACCATAATATGAAGTTCAAAAGAAAATAAGCATGATTTTTTAAAAACTAAAAACTAAAAACAAAATCATTTCCAAATGGGGCCTTGGTTTTAGGTTTTTAGTTTTTTAATGTTAAGCCTATAAACACTCATTCCATTTCTAAATTTATTGTTTTGTTATCTACTTTTTACCAATGTTTTAAAAAACCAAACAAACTTTTGAAAACTAAAAAAAATAGTTTTGAAAATCTGTTTTTGTTTTTGAATTTTGGCTAAGAATTCAATTCTTGTAACTAAGAAAAATGAAATCATCGTAAAAAAATTGAGAGAAAATATACTTGATTTTCAAACATAAAATATTTAAACCTATTTGATAACTATATAGTTGTTGGTTTTTGAAAATATTTTGGTTTTCTATATTTTAAAAACAAAAAACAAAAAACATGTTTGGTAATTATTTTTTGTTTTTTTTAAAAAAAAATAAAAATAAGTTTTGATGGATTTTTTAGTTTTATATTTTTTATTTTTACAAGATTTCTCATCTAATATTCATAAATATAAAATTAAATCTTTACATTAACTTTCTTAAACAAAATAAGTACTTAAAAAATCTTTCTTAAACAAATACATATTGATAAAACAATATCAATATTTCAAATACATTGATTAATCACTAATCAAATGAAGAAAAATAACAAAAACAAATATATCGATAAAATATAGAAAAATAATTTCATTTTTCTTTGAATAGATTAGAGAATAAGAATCAATTAAAACAATTAAAATCTAAATGCGATGAATTCACGTTGTTTTTTTTTATTGTGATAATATTGAATTTGAAAGAATAGTAAATCTAGCCTTATGACGTGTTTGTTATGTAAAGAAATTTTCTCAATTAAACGCAAAGTTTCCTATCAAAACTCAAGGGCAAGTTTTTAATAGAGTTCCTGGAGAGTCTAGGGTCGAACATGGGGATTTGAGATAAATGAATGTTAAGACTTGTTGATTTGATGCAATATTCTGTACAATTAATGCATTGAAAAACCTATAGCTAATTTAATTACAAATGGATATAAACAAAAATGAAGGTGGGTTGGTGAACATGGAAGGTGACGCGTAGAGAGTGATAATGGTGAAAACGTTAAATACAATTATAGTCAAACAGTAGACATTAATAATGGAAAAATCAATGGAGAAAGTAGGATTGAAAAGAGTTTACTAGCATTTTCCTAAGTATTGCTTAAGCAAGAGTTCATATATTAAACTTTAAGAATTAAGAATTCACCTCTCGATACTTCTACGCCACATCTATCTTATCTCTAAGACGCATGCAAAGTTTCTTTGAGACAAAAGACTAACTTTATTTCTAAAGTTAATTCGTTTCTTGTTTAAATAAAAATTGTATCACTTACACTCTCAAGAGGCTGATTATACAAACTTAAATCTATTTGTTCGATAGATTCATGCAAGGTTTTTAGCATGCATCAAAACAAGATAAATGTTACTTATGCAAGAACTTGGACAATGTTAGCTTCATCCACTCAACCCATTAGAAAATTAGTTAGCCATGATAGAAAAATGAAAGTGATATGGATAAATGAAAATATGGAGCAATCTGATTTACATTGAAGAAATTGTGAGTCCTTCAAAATCACTATCTTAATACAAACAAGATTTGTCTAGAAAATAAAACAAAGTGTTAAAAGAATAATGTCAAGCCGTCGATTGCAATTTCTTACTTCTGGAGGCTTTCGTTGGTGGATGTTTGAGGTATTTTCACATATAGAGGGGATGAACTCTCACTTTCCAAGAGGTGAAACTGAGCTCTCACTCAGAATTCATCAAAGAGAAGCTCGAGGGTGAATATGAAAATGAAGGTGAAGGAGATTTGGTAGAGCTTTTACAATATCATCTCCCTTTTGAAGTTAAATTCTTGCGGGCTATTTATAGGCTTCAAAAAGATAGTTCTCATGATTGGCCGACACTTTTGCATTTAATTCCATGTCCTGATGTGCAGACTTCTTTGCGTCACAGGTTCATTGACTCTGTCATGACTTTGTCAAATTAGTCGTCCACTTGCATTTTGACACGACAATCACCGCCCAAGCGTTCATTGATTCTTTTTCATCTTGATTCGTCTCAACACTAGATTCTTCGATGCGAGGATTAACTGTTAGTTTGATCTAACTTAGCCTGGTTGCATCTTCGATTGTCCTTAGCTGTTTTTTGACTTCTTATTATTGAAATCCTGCATCCGAAAGATGTAAAAATCATAATTTCCAAGATAAAAGATTTTTGTAAACAACTTGAACGCAGAGTAGATCTTTTTATGCTATTTTATTCTCAAGTTAATGCATTTTCTCTTGAATCATTCTAGTTATTTCAAATAAAGACTACAATAACTTGTATTTCTACAAGTTATCATTTCCTTAAAGATAATTTTCTTTCTTTTGTGGGGTAAAAGTATCATGAACAATTGTCTCCATGATAGGATGAATTACTAATCTATAAATGCAACAATTTAACCAAATGATTCAAAAACACTATAGAGCATAAGTAATTGCATATAAAAGAGACAGAGAAATGAGGGGACATTTTACAAATTTTCTTTTTTTTTTTTTATGTTTATTGTGTTTTTAAACTGATAAAAAACAAAATATCTATGAACTCTTTGTTGCAATTCAAATAGCCATATCTCTTGGTATATAGTTCTATCTTTTGAGGAAGACATTTCTCATTAGTCATTTACCAAAAAACACATAATTTTCAAAAAGAATTGTTGTTGAATGAGAAATTTAAGTTAATCATTAGTTACTACACACAACGAAAGCCTAAACCCATTGTGAAAATTATAAATTGGATCGAGTCGAGTAATGAAAGTCGCTCGGGTGCAAAGTCCAACACAATTCAAATCAATTGTGGAATTCGGGGCCAAAAAAAGATATTGCGCCTAAACCTATATAAGGCTCATGGGAAACCTTTATAAATAGAGGCATTACCCCTTCATTTGAGAAGGTTGGAAGCATTAATAGCAAAGTGCTGAAACTCTGAAGATTTGAAAATTAAAATTCTAAAGATTTTAAGACTCTAAAGCTTTGAAGACCTAAAATTTGAAACTCTGAAGATTTCAATTCTCTGAAACTCTAATTGATCTCAAGATTATAACCTTTTGAAAATTGAAGACTTGGAAAGACTAAAACTTCTTTGAATTCCAAAAGATTTAAGCTTTGATCGATCTCAAGTTTACAACTTTCTAAAGGTTAAAAGAACTAAAGGCTGAAACTCTAAATACTTAAAGATTGAAGCTCCAAAGTTCTGAAGATCCAAAGGTTGAAGCTTTAAAGATTTGAAGAATACAACTTCCTTCAAACTTTGAAGCTCTGAAGACTAAAACTCCAAAGATGAACTTTTGTTTTCTTGAAGATCTAAAGACTAAAGCTCAGAAGACTTTTAGAAGATCAGAAGACTCTCTGAAGCTCATGAAGTCAGAAGCTCCAAAGGTCAATACAGGCATATAAACAAGCCAGAGGCAGATTCAAGCTGATCAACAAACCAGAGCCGAGTCAAGCCGATTAATAAGCTACAGGCTGATCCAAACTAATAAACAAACTAGAGGATGACCTAAGTCAATCAACAAGCTAAAAATCGATCCAAGTCGTTCAACAAATCAAAGCTCGATCCAAACCAATCAACAAGTCCGAAGGTCTATCCTCCAAGAAGATCCAAAAATTCAAGGATTAAAGTTTACTTTTCGAGAGAAAGCATCAAAGAATTATGTATTAGAAAGTTTACTCACTATATTATACTGAAAACAATACAAATAAAAAGTTTAAATTTCACGAATTAAATTTTTTCTAGAAATCTCGTCGAATAGTAGTTTTCTATATTTTCTAAAAAGTAATTTTATTTGTATTTCCCTCAAATTTTAAGATATTCTTTTCAAAATGAAAAATAAGATTTGAGGTGGAACTCAAATGTAAAAAAAGAAAATATTTTTGACAATATTTATTTATTTATTTATTTGAAAAAGAATATTATTTACTACTTTTGTTTTAGAAAGAGTATATTATTTACTACTTAATTTCATATAATAACGATTAAAATTGCTATTACGAGGATCAAACCATGATCTAGAGTGTATCAAGAGTATATATTACCAGTGTTTCCACCCGGTTTCAATTATTTCGCATTCACGTGTGTTTTCAAAAACGAAACTAGGATTTTGAAAACAACTTTTTTTTGTTGTTTTTTTTTAAATAGTTTCTTAACATCTTTAAATACAATTTTAAGATTGAAAAAATAGAAAAGTTAATTGACCATCAAAAACACATATTTTTTTAAAAAAATTAGGGCAAATTGCAAAAATCACATTTAATGTACAGTGGTAGTTGCAATTACACTCTCAAACTTTTCATTGCAAAAATTGGGTCTCTAACCTTTAATAAGTGTTAAAATTGGACCTCCAAGCTTACAATAATTGTAGAAAATGGACCCACAAATGATAAAAATTGAACCCTCTAACTTATACAAATGTTACAATTTATACAATTATGTAAGTTTGAAGGTCTAATTTGGCCTAATTTTAACACTTATATAAGTCTGAGGGTTCAATTTTTAAAATTGAAATTTAAGAGTATAATTGCAACTTCCACCATACTTTAGGAGTAATTTATTTTATTTGTCTTAAAAAGTAAAAATTGAAAACAAAAACAAAAAACAAAAAATAAAATGGTTATTAAACAGTCCCAACCAAACTGGACCTTAAGTTTCATTTGATAACTATTTAATTTCTAATTTTTGATATTTAGACATTAAATTCATAGACACTACTTTTCCTAAATACTTTCAAAATTTAAACCAATTTGTAAAAGCTGAAAAAATTTAAAATGTTTAATTAAGAAAAAAAATGAAAAAATCAAGATTAAGAAAATGCGAGAAAACAAGTCCAAATAAAAAAAAAAAAAAAAAAAACTATATATCAATGTGACATTAATAGTTAATGATTTCCTAGATTTTCTTAAAAATGACTTCTTAGAAATAGATAAAATATAATTAGAGAAAGAAGTCTTGCTATACATGTCCCTTCTTTTCTAACTAAAGTTTGGTCCCAACCAAGTTATTCAACTCCCCCATTAAATACTAAGACCTATATCCTTCAAAAGAGGACATGGGAAACAACCATTTATGTAATTCACGTTGTTGTCACATTAAATCAATAATAATAACCTCTATCTTTGGAATATTTGACATAGCATGTGATATATTTGACATAGCCTATTATTATTATTATTATTATTATTATTATTATTATTATTATTAGTAGTAGTGAGGAAGACCTAGCCTATTATTTAACCTTTAAATGCATGTGATATATTTGACACAGCCTATTGTTTTTTTCAACAACAAATGGGTGAGGAGATTTAAATCTTTCACATTTAGATTGAGCATATATACATTAACCATGTCATCTAGAATTAGAGTGGTCTTTGTATTTGATTAAGTCACTAGTTTGACCTTTTAGAGTGATCTTTAATTTTATTTTTCGAACAATGTCAATTTACTCTTCTAACACACAATGGCATGAGTCCCTTTATAGTCATGTTTGGGGATCCATGACATATATAGTTTTCCTAATCCTACGAGGTTTTTGAAATTGTATGCCATTGTAACACACGAGTAGTTTAAGAAAGGTACATGAATGATTCGATATCACATCTGAATGAAAGAGATCTTGAAGACATGAAAGTATGGTTAAAAAAAAGCTAAAGTTACTACCTCTACCAACAAGGTGCACCTTACTTTTGGTGGCTCAAAGCCTCAATCATAGGAACTTCAACGTTGAAGAGGCTTAGCTTGGAGTACTCCTATGTGTGGGTGACCTCATGGGAATGTTCCTTGGAAACATGTGAGTGATGACAAAGTATTCTAAAAGGACATGCCGTGTTGGTTTGTAGGGATAGTCTTCACTCTTAGAAGCAGTTCAAGACGAGCAAGGATGACGTTGCCAGATCGCGAGAGATGTAGGGAAATGCTAGGGACATCAGGTGCCAAATATGATTTCGAATCCTAATCAAAATCTTGCACCCGAGGCATTACAACTACCTACATATTATAATGATTATTTTTTTTATATGTACATCACCATGGTATACTTTTAGGGGTGGGGAGCCCAAGGACAAAAAAAGAGCGGTGTGCTTTTTATTTAAACATTCTACTAATAATTATATCAATTAAACCCTGAACCCTCAATTATGTTCTATTTAGATAAACATCATATTAGACTTATAATTTTGTCAATTAAATGTTTAAACTTTTTTAAATGAATCAATTTAGAATCTTGATTAAAATTTTCTTTGAAAATAGTTTAGGTACAAATCCAAACATTTTAAAAAGTCTATACACGAGTTAGAATTGAATACACAAACAATTTTCAAATGTAATCTTAATAAAGTGTTTAAATTGAATTCAATTATAACAATGTAATAGTTTAATTGAATAATTATATGATTGGCACTATATTTTTCAAATTAAATTTGAGAGAGGGTGTTAATGGATACAACCCAATTAACATTTTTCCTTTTTTAATATGGGTGGTCCTTGATTTGGATGAGGGCAGGCAAGGATTACTTTCTCCATGTGCCCCTTCTTTTGGACTTTTCTTCCCACGTTGGTGAATTATGTCACATTAGAGATCTTTGTTAATCTTAATTATCTTAAAATTTATTTAAAATTCTTAGAAAATCAATTCAAAAAAATCTTTTTAATTAATATGAATGGAAATTTTAAATGCAATTCTAGTAAAAGAGAGACATACGGTGAAAAGAGAATTCAAAAAGTAGTTTAAAGAATTAAAAGTTTGTTTAGATCATTAACACTATACTTATGTAGTTAATTTTTTTTTACAAACTTTCAAATGTTTGGCTTTCATCTTCAAATTTACAAAATAATAATAATAATAATAATAATAATAAAATACTATTTTAGTCCATGCATTTTTAAATGTCATCCCAAATTTTCTTGGATTACGTGGAGAAAATAACTAATTCAATTTAAAGTTATCGTGATAAAAGATTTGGACTTAATTCAATTAGTGGAAAATTGAATTTATTTGTGGGAGACTTAAAAGTTAGATTTAACTTAAATATTTGAAATTTAAAAAAAAATGAGAATAGGTTGTAATTGAATTTAAGTCAGGAAATTGATTTGTTAGGAAACATTTTGGTTAAATAAATTATTAAGCGGCAGTCAGAAAATATTTGATTTGATGGGTTGAGGAAAATTATATTAAATAAGTTGCGTTTAGTTTTGAGAAAAGGAAAAAGAAAAGAAAAAGGAAAATTTAAATATTATGTATATATATATATATAAAAGCCAATCTCAAATTTCAATGGGTTTTGGTCCGTCATTTGTAAGTCGCCACCCCTATTCTCTCCGTTCAACTTCACCAATATCATCCGTTAATCGTGGATTTAGGTTAGGTCAGGACTGTTTCCGTTATTCGTGGGTTTTGGTTAGGCCAGGATGGTTGATTTTCTTATAATTTCGTGATGATTTTTTTGGAACCACAAAGAAGCTGTCCAAGGGTCGATTTTGGTTAGACCAATTATTTGAAGTATGGGAGAAGATTTAGATAGACTTAATTTTAGATCAGACTTAATTTAAGTTTAGATTTATGTTTTAGGGTTTTAATTCAAAGATTTTGCCAATTTGGCCCGATCATATTCGTATTAGATATTTTGTTTGCACCTACTTATTATGTCTGCGAAGATATATGAGGCCAATCATGTTTGTAAGAGAGACATTATGGATCTATATTGTGGAATTTTTATGTATTTTCCCAGGTTACCTTTCTACGTTGGTTGTGTGTCCACTAGAGATTTGTGTTCCTTGAGGTTACCAGATATTTGTGCTCTTCGGGGTCACTAGAGGTAAGTGTCTCCTACGGGATTCCTCGTGGAGACCATTTGCTAATGGTAGGGTGGGTCTAACCAATCAATCACTCAGATAAGTGAAGTTTGAAAATTAGAATTATGCAGGTCCACAAGTATGATGTACCTATTTAATATAAGTGTTTAGCCTTACCGTGTAGTGGGGTTATTAGGTATTCATACTCATTCTTTTCATCTTATTTTTAGATAAAGGAAAGGATACCTCGGCGAATGATGAAATGATACCTTGTGCCATTGGGATTAGTCAAATGCTTTCGCACAAGATTTCATGTTTTCATCTTTAAGAATTTTGGTTTTGTCATCTGAATTCAGAACTTTATTTTCCTTTAAAATTTCTCATGGTCAAATGTTTTATGCAAGTTACAATTTTATTAAATTGTATAAAGGTACCCCGATCAAAGATTTTCAGTTATTCGAATTTTGCAAAAAATATTTATTTTATTTGGTTTTTAGTAAAAGTATGAAAAAAAGATTTGAGATGTATGCATGCATATAGTGACAACCTAGTTCAAGTTCTAGAGATTTGGGTCGTTCCATTCTAATAATAATCATTTTATTTTCTATAAATCTTAAATGTAAGTAAATATGTTTCTAAAATTTATAGTAGAAATATTACTAGATAATGTTTTTTTTTTTTTTTGGGAAAAATAACAAAAAAAAA
>QLSR01000106.1:54489-73169 GCA_031780015.1 Citrullus colocynthis | reverse complement strand
AAAATATCTCTTAATAGGAGACAAATCAAATTAATAATTAAACATTTGAATAATCTATACTAAAAACAGTTGAATAATTTGGAAAGAGGTGGTTGAAATCTTTTATTAGTACAATCCAAAAACATGTAAATACAAATAATTTGGAGATTATTGTGGTAGAAAAAAATTAATTTGGAGATTATTTTACTTTATTGTAAATATTTTACTTCATTTTCATATATTTGAAAACAAACTTGGATATATTTTGATTCATTTTTCTATATTTTTTTAAATATTATTCTAATACAATGTCGGATGCCCTTTATTTTTCTAGATAACTCCAAAATAATTTGCTATTATTTGTAAATATTTTCAACAATTTTGTTCTTTAAAATAATTTTCTATAAAGTAAAATAAGTAATTACACCAAATAATTAACAAATTTATATTATATAATACAATAAATATAGAGGCTTTTTAAATATAGCAAAATTAAGCAAATTATTTACCACCTAGAGTAGAATTTTTAATACAAAATTAAAGGCCACTGAATTACCAAAAATGTCCAAACTAAAAGCCCACAGATGAACGACCGGCGACCCACAAATAATTAGCAAAACGATTTTATTTCCTCGACCAGTGACCCGACCTAGCGTAAATTGCGAACTAAAATTCGACTTTCCCTCCGTTGCCTTTTAGTCTCATTCTTTGTCTTCTTCTTCTCCATCTGCAACTGTACTTGAAGTCGTTTTTCTCCGTCTTCTTCTTCTTTTCCTTCTTCTTCTTCTTCTTCCTCCTATTCTTCATATTCTTCTATCATCTACTTCTTCTCCTTCTTCTACTTTTTCCTATTCTTCTTCATACTCTTCTATCATCTACTTCTTCTTCCTTTTCTTTTTCCTATTCTTCTTCTACTTTCTTCTTTGGAGTTTTGTTCAACGCCAAGCTCAACGTCAGGACGAACAATTCAGCACTATGATGAATCATTTATGAAGTATTCGTCCAGCGCATCCCAGCGCCAGTTATTCCTCCTTCCCTTCAGCAACCCCTTCAGTTCAACGATCCAAATCCTCCCCTTACGGACAACAATGACAAAGACCTGGGGAGAACTTAAATTTGGGGATGTTCTTTGGGATTTTTCCTTCTTTTCTTATGTTTATTCCTTTGATTCTTTTGTAAATAGTACAACACATAATACATTTACATCAATACAACATTCAATTCATGAATTGCTCTTTGTTCTCTTTAGTTTGTGCTTTCATTTATTTCTTGCTTTATTATTTTCTCCACCTTGTTTTTGTTTTTGCGTCCAACCTCCATGATGAAATTTATGCACTTCCCTCGTAGACTTATTGAAACAAAAGAATTAACTTACAAGCCTTAGGATATTACACTTGGTAAATTACTTCTAAGAAGTTAGTATGCGTGCAAGCTTTACCACAAACCTCTTTTTACAAAAATTTTCTAAGGCAATCTCATAACTCGATTTCAGCAATGAGGACCTTGCTCCCTTCAAATTTGGGGGTAAGAAAGATTTGAGTCATGCGTTCAAAATTCATAAAATTTCAAAATATATATATATTTCTTTGGACAAACAACTCCGCTGACAGCGCATAAAATTAGTCTGTTAAGAGTTGAGTTGAGAATGACTCTTTGCATCCCATAGTCGAAGGTCAGAGTCCAAGATCAGCGCAAAATAAATAAATGGTACCACTGTCGACGCAACCAACAAGGAATGCGATAAGTGCCGAGTTATAAAAGGGTATTTGCTCGATGTTGGCTGCCTCTATGCACCCCATCGTTGGTATGTCAAAACGAAGGTAGATAGCCCGGATCAACACAAGTCCATATATATATATATATAAAAGAAACTCTATGAAAATGAATTCTAAGGCACATTACTAAAATGAGGACATCGGATTGACTGGAAATAAGTAAGGGTATTTTTTAGGATTAAGCTTGCCGCATCTAAAATTTAGAAGTACTTTCAAAGTGTCAATTGAAAAAGAACTTGGTGTGATTAGCTGATTGTTGATATAGTCTAAGAATAGAAGGCATGTTGAGAGATTGAGCTTTTACTTAAACTTGGGTGGTAGAAATTAATAAGTTTCTAAATAAATGCTTGAGGACAAGCATTATCTTAAATTTGGGGGTGTGATAACTTGTAGAAATACAAGTCATTATAGTCACTATTTGAAATAACTAGAGTAACTTTAGGGCTAAACGCATGATTTTGGCAGTTGAATTGTGTAAAATGTATTACCATGCGTTGGCACCATTTACAAAAGAATATACCTAAAAGATATGAGCTTTTCTGTTCTTAACGCAAAGTAAAAAAGAAGCACAAATAACCCAAGTACCAAAGAGGAAGCTGCTGCGAGAACAAAAGAAGTGGAAACCCAGGCGTCAAGAGCATGCTTTGAGAAGAAAAAGCAGATACAGACGCTTGGGCAATAGTTATCATGTCAATGTGCAAAAGAATTACACGTTATTAGGTCATGGCAGAACCAATGGGCTGACGATGTGAAAAGTCTGCGCAGCAAGGCATGGAATTTAATGTGAAGGTGTCAGGTCATCATGAGCTCACCTTTTCGACGCCTATAATAGCCCAAAGCTTTTTCATTCAAAGGAGGAGAGAAACGAGTTCAAGAGGCAAAAGCTCTGCACAAATTCTCCCTTACCATAACCAGCCTCCATTTTAACGCTCTTCTGTGAGAAGGATTCTGAGAATTTTCAGAGTCATCTCCCAGTGAGTGAGAACCTTCACCCTATGCCATTTATGTATCAAATAGCAACCATCTCAAGCCACCATGAAGCAAGACATTGCCAGTGGCGGCTTGATGTCTTCCATTTCTGTTTTATTTTCATTTCCCTCCTTTTTACTTATGTTTCGTTAATGACATTCGAGAGAATGGTTTATTCTCTTAATATAAGTTCGATTGACGATTATCTTCCATTCATTTCCATATTAAATACTTTACACCATGTTGCTTGAATATTGAATGAGTTAGATGTTAGAAGCTAGTTTTTCTTAAGCAATACTAAGTATGTTACATCTTGATTAATGCATATCATTAGCTTGTATAGCTTTGTGTGACAAACAAATTTAACAAGCACGACTGTCTAGCTTGAGAGAGTAGATGGATAATCTTTAGCATTTATCAAGACTAGATGAGGTTCAGAGATGTAGTTCATCTTTTGTCAATGCAAACTTACCATGCATCTTAGAGATAAGATTAATGTGGCATCGAAACATCGAGAGATGGATTCTCAAACCCAAAGTTTGTAGGTATATAAATATACTTATATATGCTTAAGTAACAACTAGCTCCTGCATTAGCTCTATTTTTATCGCATGGTTCCACTGTCAATCTCAACGCATGCTATCTGACTCTAAATGACATTTGACTAATATTCTCCTCTTCCACCTCACATTGTTAATTGTAGGAAATTTTATTTATTCTTTATGTATATGAAGATACATAAAACTCTTAAACATAATACATGTATAATCACCGCATGGTCTTTGTATCTAGTCTCAATGCCTAATTTATTACAAATCCTTGCGTTCGACCCTAGACTAACCAGGAAACTTATAAAGCTTACACTTGAGCTTTTATAGGAAAACTTGCTAATTAAAGATCATACTTGAGTAATTCTCGACGCAAACTTTGTACTGAAATTATAACATCTAATCCACTTTATGTGCAAAAAGTTATGAGCCAACAGTATCCCCGATAGATAGTGATAATGTTCTATCAATGTCTATCTAGTATAGACTTTGATAGACTAGTATCAAAGTCTATATATATATTATTGCTTCTATCACTAATATATATCTTATTGTTATTCCTTCACTCTTTTTCTAGTATTTGATACGTGATGTAGCATTAGTATCCCCGATAGACAGTGATAATGTTCTATCAATCTCTAACTGGGATAGACTTTGATAGACTAGTATTGAAGTCTATCCCAGATAGATAATGATAGTGTTCTATCAATTTCTATCTGGGACAGACTTTGATAGACTAGTGTCAAAGTTTATATATATGTTATTGCTTCTATCACTAATATATATGTTATTGTTATTTCTTCACTCTTTTTCTAATATTTGATATGTGTTGTAACATTAGTATCCCCGATAGACAATGATAATGTTCTATCAATGTCTATCTAGGATAGACATTGATAGACTAGTATCAAAGTCTATATATATGTTATTGCTTCTATCACTAATATATATGTTATTGTTATTCCTTCACTCTTTTTCTAGTATTTGATACGTGTTGTAGCATTAGTATCCCCGACAGACAATGATAGTGTTCTATCAATGTCTATTTGGGATAGACTTTGATAGATTAGTATCAAAGTCTATAAATGTGTTATTGCTTCTATCACTAATATATATGTTATTGTTATTTTTTCACTCTTTTTCTAGTATTTGATACGTGTTGTAGCATTAGTATCCTCGATAGATAGTGATAATGTTCTATCAATGTCTATTTGGGATAGACTTTGATAGACTAGTATCAAAGTCTATATATATGTTATTGCTTCCATCACTAATATGTATGTTATTGTTATTCCTTCACTCTTTTTCTATTATTTGATACTTGTTGTAGCATTTTTATCCCCGATAGACAATGATAATGTTCTATCAATGTCTATCTGGGATAAAATTTGATAGACTAGTATCAAAGTCTATATATATGTTATTGATTCTATCGCTAGTATATATATTATTATTATTTCTTGACTCTTTTTCTAGTATTTGATACATGTTGTAGCATTAGTATCCCCAATAGACAGTGATAATGTTCTATCAATGTCTATCTAGGATAGACTTTGATAGACTAGTATCGAAGTCTATCCTAGATAACCATGATATTTTTTATCAATGTCTATCATAAATATATAGTAATAGTGTTCTATTAATGTCTATCAAGAATAGACAGTGATAGACTACTATTAGTGTCTATCAATAATAGAAAACAAATAATGATTTTATTCTTACATAATGTTATTAAAATAATAGTTCCTAATATATTATTTTTAATATACCTTTTCAGTAGGTGGAACCTGAGTTATTAATTGAAAATGAAAACAAAAGCTTAAGGATAACAGTATACTTAAATTTGGAAGTCTTAAAGATCATTAAGAAGAAATTAGATGAACAAAGTGTAATAGAAGTTAGAAACGGTCCTTTTGGACATTTTCTCAATCTCAAGATGAAAAAACTCCTACACATTTCCTGAACTACCTAGTTAGAAGGCAATGTTTTACCAACAAAATCAAATGTACTAGCTTTCAACTTTAATGGACATATAGCTGAATTTGACTTGAAGGAGTTTTGCCTCATCACAGAATTGAGAGGACACAACGTCCTTGTAATAGATTTAGAAGAAGAGGGTCAAGTATCTGAACTTAAAAGTGCTTTCTTTCTTGAAAATGATAAGATTAGTGGGAGAGATGTAGATAGAACCTTCAAAATGTTAAGGTGTTCTGTAAATGATACCACAGTTAAGGTTAAATTAGCCAATGTTTACATCTTGGTGAGTCTTTTAATCCCAAAGCAACCACACCACAATATCAATTGGAAACACTTAGATATTCTGGACAATAAACAACTCTTCAAAGACTACCTTTGGGGAAGGTTGTTGTACAACCTCACCTACCAATACTTCAAGAAAGCTTCATATACTGAAAAGGATGTTGTCTAAGGATTCCCATTGGCCTTAGTTTATTGGGCTTTTGAAATGATTCCAAAACTTTCAACTTTAGATGTTGGTTTGGAAGAAAAATTTGAAACAATGGTCCAAGAATAATGACATGGGAGTGTCTTGACTCAGATGAATGGAGAATTTTACATGAAAACATCTTTCAAGCAAATGATGTAAGTAATTCTTTTTTTTTTTCTGTTTTTTTTTTTTTAAATATCAACAACAAGTGAGAGACACCTATCACTGTCTATCATTTGTCTGGTAGACAGAGATAGCAGTCTATCGCTGTCTATCTGTGATAGATAGAGATAGAAAAGTATCGTTGTTATGAGTGATAGACAACGATAGACTACTATCTCTATCTATCACATGTACAATGCTACTATTATTGTTTTCTAACAACTTAACATTTGTTTATTTGTAGTTTTGTATCATTCCACTACAACCAACAGAAGAAGAATCTCAATCAATCACCATAAATTATTCCATAGATCTGGAAAAGGCAGAGATGGCGGACCAAGAGAAAGACGACAAAAAAGAAAGAGAAGAACGATAAAATAAAGGAATTGAGGAATTGATTGAAGAAAAAAGAAGAAACAATATATCTGCAAAGAGAATGATGGAAGAAATCCAAGAACTGAAAAAAGGCCAAAAGAGACTTGAACAAGAACAGAACAATTTGAAACAAGGCCAAAAAGAAATCATAAGTTTGTTGAAAACAATAATGGACAGTTTGAAGGATAAACTTCCATATGAGAATCTTCCAAAAGAAAAAGAAAAAAAAGGATGACCATACTGTGTTGAAAAACAAACCTCCTTCTTGTAGCCTTCAAGTTTTGGAAGAAGAAAATGATAATATTGATGAAATAGTGGAGTATGCAACAAAATATGTCTCTGAGGTATGTCTTTAGAATATTGAATTTTATTTATAATAGTAAAAATACAGAATATTGAAATTGGAAATAACAAAGAGAATCAAGCAAAGGTTTGTATACAATGTTTTGTACTAATAGTTGTCTATCACTATCTATCGCTCTTATCTTTGTCTTTGATTTCTATTTTCTGTTCTAGGAATCTGACATCCAAACACAGCAATTTGAAACTCAAGAGGAATCACAAACTATTCAAACTTTAGATTTGGAAACTCCAAAAACACAACAATTGCCAATCGAATCAGATGAGGTAAGTCCTTGGAATATGTTATTTTATTTTTTAATTGTAACTTAACATATACTAACTATAAAATTGTTTATTCTTGCAGATTGAAATCGGAAATAAAGGACATGTTTGTTTACAAGTTTTTGTAATAATATACAGTGATAGGTGCCTATCATTGTATATCAATGTTATTTTTGTGTTTCCTGACAATGGAATATGTTATATCATTTTATCTTTGAGGTTGATTATACAATACTAACTGTAAAATTGCTTATTCTTGCAGGAAGTCGAAACTGAAGGACAAGAAGTTGAAGTTCAAGAAGAAATTGAAATTGGAAATGAAGAAGAAGAGAATCAAATAAAGGAAACAAAGACAAAACAGGGAATTGAGAAAAAGGTAAATGATATATACACAGTGATATTTGTTTATCGCTGTTTATTTGATGAACCATAATGTTGTTTTTCTTTTTAATTTCAATTTTTCTATTGCAGCAAATCAATGAAGAATAGAAACTTAAGAAGCAAGTTCAGCAAATTGAAGAAGATACTGATAAAGAAAAGAATAAACAGATTGTAACAAGAAGAAAAAAAAAAAAAAACAGAAAAAAAAAAAAAAACAAAATTTAAAAAAAAAAAACAGAAAAAAAAAAAAAAAGAAAAAATGATTACATCATTGACTAAATGGTTCAAATTTACAAGTTCTACTATTGTGACCTTTCTGATTACAACGACTACATTTGGATGGACTTTTTATATTCACCAACAGACAAAATACTTTGTTTTTTAGGTCTTCCAGCTTGACGTTAACAATAGAAGATAATGCTTTCATGATGTCAGCTTCAACTCTCCAATCTAAATGAACTCCAACAGGTCTAACACAACCTTTATATGTTTCTGACAATATTTTTGAATAATAATACTTAGATACATAAAAATAACAATCCAAATTAAGTATCCAAATAACAGCAAGAGCATGTACACAATGAATTTCCTCGAAGTCCCATACTCGACAAGTGCAAGATCCCAAGTCTAGATTCACTATGAATTGTTCACCTCCATCCATTACTTTGTATTCAACATTGCTAACGGGATCAACCTAAGAAAAAAAAAATTCAATCAGAATCAAAATGCTTACTGAGATAGCAAGTCAGTCTGATAGATCATGAGAGTAGTATATCTGTGTCTATTAGAGATAGCAAAGCGTTGTTTATCTCTAATTGTGCAAGATAGAAATCTATCAATGTCTATCGCAGTGATAGAAGCGTGATAGATGTTTATCTCTTTCTATCTACTGATAACCATCTATCACGCTTCTATCACTGCGATAGACATTGATAGATTTCTATCTTGGTTAATTAGAGATAAACAACGAGTTGCTATCTCTAATAGACACAGATATACTACTCTCATGATCTATCAGACTGACTTGCTATCTCAGTAAGCATTTTGATTCTGATTGAATTTTTTTTTTTTCTTCTTGTTAAAATCTGTTTTTTTTTTTTAAATATCAACAACAAGTGAGAGACACCTATCACTGTCTAGCATTTGTCTGGTAGACAGAGATAGCAGTCTATCGCTGTCTATCTGTGATAGATAGAGATAGTAGTCTATCGTTGTCTATCACTCATAACAACGATACTTTTCTATCTCTATCTATCACAGATAGACAGCGATAGACTGCTATCTCTGTCTACCAGACAAATGCTAGACAGTGATAGGTGTCTCTCACTTGTTGTTGATATTTAAAAAAAAAAAACAGAAAAAAAAAAAAAAAGAAAAAATGATTACATCATTGACTAAATGGTTCAAATTTACAAGTTCTACTATTGTGACCTTTCTGATTACAACGACTACATTTGGATGGACTTTTTATATTCACCAACAGACAAAATACTTTGTTTTTTAGGTCTTCCAGCTTGACGTTAACAATAGAAGATAATGCTTTCATGATGTCAGCTTCAACTCTCCAATCTAAATGAACTCCAACAGGTCTAACACAACCTTTATATGTTTCTGACAATATTTTTGAATAATAATACTTAGATACATAAAAATAACAATCCAAATTAAGTATCCAAATAACAGCAAGTGCATGTGCACAATGAATTTCCTCAAAGTCCCATACTCGACAAGTGCAAGATCCCAAGTCTAGATTCACTATGAATTGTTCACCTCCATCCATTACTTTGTATTCAACATTGCTAATGGGATCAACCTAAGAAAAAAAAAAATTCAATCAGAATCAAAATGCTTACTGAGATAGCAAATCAGTCTGATAGATCATGATAGTAATCTATCTCTGCCTATTAGAAAGACACCGATTGATTCTATCAGTCTGATAGATCATGATAGTAGTATATCTGTGTCTATTAGAGATAGTAAATCGTTGTTTATCTCTAATTGACCAAGATAGAAATCTATCAATGTCAATCATTCATTTTTTATATCTAAATAAAAATAACACATACCAGGAAACTTCTTGATTTTTCATGTTCTTTACGTAATATATTCTCAGCCCAAGTACTTAAAACAATTTTCGTTGAAAAAGCAGTTTTACTTCGATTATGAAACCACTTTTGCAATATATCTCTAATCGAATCAAGCAAATTTGCAACAGGTAAATCTCTGACATCCTTTAAAACTGAATTTACACTTTCTTCAATATTTGTTGTCATCATTCCATACCTTCTTCTTCGTGAAAATGCACGAGACCACCTCTTAAAACCAACATTACTAAGATAACTTCAAATATTTGGAGAAATTGATTCCATTGATCTCATATTGTATTCAAAGTCATCGAAAGTGTAAGATTTAGCACAACGAAAGAAAACTTGTCAATCAATGAATTCTTAAAAGAAAGCTTCAAATTTCTTAAAAGATGCTGCATGCAAACACAATACTCACCATCCCTAAAACACTTAAAACTCCTTTTGGGATGCTAAGATGCCTATCAGAAACAAATACTAAATTTTCACGATCCCCAAAACTATTTCGTTGCTTTCAAAAAACCATTTCCATGAAGTATCATTTTCTGAATCCACAATAGCAAATGCAAGAGGGAAAATCTAATTATTAGCATCTATTGTTGACGCAACTAATAGAGTGCCGACAAACTTACACTTTAAAAATGTACCATCTACGGATATGGTAGGTCTACAATACTTCCATCCCTCAATTGATGCACCAACAACCATGAAAGAAAATTTGAAATGTCTATTTTCATCTATTTCTAACGCAGTGTACGTACTTGCAAAAATACATGAAAAGATTAATAGATAAACATGGATAAATGCCCGTCACAGTCTATCAAATATGAGCAATGATAGACAACTATTGCTGATAGCAATAGTTGTCTATCATTGTCTATCTTAATAGATAGTGATAGACAACTCTCGCTGATAGATGGTGATAGGTGTCTATCATTGTCTATCTCGATAGACAGTGATTGAAATTTCATAAGAAAAATACAATAGCAGTTATACCTGGATTCATTTCCTTTAATTTTTCAGAAAACCTTGGAATCAAGCTGTATGAATTTGCTGCATCATCATTTAATGACCTCATTATGTGTTCTTTTGCCTTCCAAGCTTTTTGATAATTAATATTAACACCAAGTTTTGTACGAGCCTTATGCATAGCATTTTTAGGAATGGATTGATTAGTAGAGATAAACCTAAAATCATCTTTTAAGCAATAACCAATTATTGATGAAGAAGCTTGTCTGTGACAACTTTGAGTTGAATTAATTGAACAAACATGGTTAGAAATGTATTTCCTAAGCATCCACAACTCACTGCCTTTGTATTAAGATGCCCTAACATACCATGAACATCCTTCTGCCAAACATTTAAACTCAAGTGACTTTGAATTTGATCTCATAGTCCTAAATTGGGAATCCTCCTTCACTGCTATTATGTAAAAAAACTTTGACAATATTTCTTTACTTCCAAATATATCTTTTTTCTTCAAAACACCATTAAAATTAATATCTCTTATAACTTGATCATTTGAAGAAGAAGAATAACCTAAACATAACATATTGTCATCACTACTAACAAAAGTAGAAGATCCTTCCAAAGCACAATCACTTATGTGAGCAATTAGAGGATGTTTAGTGATTGCATTTTTAGCCAAAGTCAAATACCAACAAACATCCTTGTCTTGTTTTATTGGGAACACAGTTTGAATATTATCTTTACCAATATCCAATATTACTAACAATTCTAGCAAACCATCCAATTGAATCACTTGAAGTATCAAATCAACTATACTATCAAACTCTATCATATCATCCACCAAAATTCCAGTAACCATATAATTCTCATAAAAATTATAATGCTTCCACTGTCCACCATAAAAAACAATGATAAGAATATTCACCATGATATCAGATTACTACAAAAGGAGGAAAATATTATATAAGAAACTAATAGTAGAAAAACATATTACATATAGACATGGATAAAAATCTATCACCATCTATACTACACAACACAGAGAAAACTAACTGATAGACGAAAATAAGGCTCTATCACTGTTTATCTTGATAAACAGTGATAGTTTTCTATAAAAGTCTATTAGGGAGATAGACAACGATGGATTACTATCTTTGTCTATCACTGATAGAATGAATTACAATAGTTAGTGATAGACAAAGATAATGGTCTATCATTGTATATCACTGACAGATAGTGATAATATGAAGATGAAGAAGAATCACTACAAAACAAGGGAAGGAAAAAACAAACTGATAGACAAAGATAAGACTATATCATTGTCTATCACAGATAGTTTTCTATCAAAGTCCATTAGGCAAATAAACAACTAAAGAAGAAGAAGTGGAAGATACTAAGAAGAAGAAATCCTTAATCAGAAGAAGGAGAAGAAAAAGAACAAGACGTACTAAGAAGAAGAAAATACAATGAAGAACAAGAACAAGAATAAGACCTAGAAGAAGAATAAGAAAAAGAAGAAGAAGAAGCAAAATCACCGAAACTTCACCAGATCGCCATTGATTACAAAATCACCGAAACTTCACCAAATCACCGTTGATTGCAAACATCACCGTCAATCTCAAATCCTTTGTGTGAAGTAGAATCGAATTGAAGCCCTCGAATTCCTTTGTTTCCTTCTGTGTAAAATTGTATGGAAACAAGAAGATTTTCGGTAAAATAGGAAAGAAGAAGAAGAAGAAGATCACCGAGGCCAAGGAAAGAAGAAGAATATTTTCAGTAAAATAGGAAAGAAGAAGAAGATTGCCGAGGAAACGCGCGCAATTCTAAAGGTAATTTCGGTATTTTGAAAAAATTTTAAACAAAATTCAACATGATTTCAAAATTGCTATTTGTGTAATTAGTTTTCTAATTTTATCATTAATGACAATTTCCCATAAATATAAAGTGATAGGCTAAATCCTAAATCCACGAGTAGAAGTTCAAAATATTATAGTGATGAATAAGAATATTAAACTTGTGTAACTAATGAGTTTTTTTTTTTTTTTTATAATATATTTAGACTTTTTAAGTTTATATTTGAGTAATTTAAAATTATAGAATTGTTAAATTTTGTGAAAATAAATTGATTTTATAAACTTAATAATTTTATTCTACCTCTTATTTTTTTTTATTTAAATCTCTAAAAAAAATTTACCATCGAAAATTGAAAAAGTGAAAAAAGGGAGAAAACAAATTTTTATAAATAAAAAAGAGAAATAAACAAACAAAATTAAAAAAAAAAAGAAAAAAAAAGAAAAAAAAAAAAAAAAAAAAAAAAAAATTAAAAAAAAAAAAAAAAAAAATAAAATTTTGAAAATAAAAAAATTTTTTTTTTTTTTTTTTTTTTTATAATATATTTAGACTTTTTAAGTTTATATTTGAGTAATTTAAAATTATAGAATTGTTAAATTTTGTGAAAATAAATTGATTTTATAAACTTAATAATTTTATTCTACCTCTTATTTTTTTTTATTTAAATCTCTAAAAAAAATTTACCATCGAAAATTGAAAAAGTGAAAAAAGGGAGAAAACAAATTTTTATAAATAAAAAAGAGAAATAAACAAACAAAATTAAAAAAAAAAGGAAAAAAAAAGAAAAAAAAAGAAAAGAAAAAGATTCAAAATAGTTCTTAAAGATACACAAATAACTTTTATAAAAAAAAATTAATTTAGTCAAATGCTGGCAACGTTAAATGTTTGTCTTTTAGTAAGTTCCAAAATTTTTAAATGCAACGTGAAAAATAGATCTCTACTTTGGTAAATAGTTTCAATAACTCCATTTTTGCAACTATTTTTTAGAACAACCTATTTATGCATTTAATCCATTCAAATGTGTAATATTTAAGTAAATATATTTGTAACATTTATGTAAACATATTTATATTCTTTTAAATTTATAATATTATCTTTAATCTTTTCATAAATGTTTCACATTTATTATTGGATAAGAATGTGATGAAAAGTTGGATGAAAATTGATATCTCGAATGGTCTAGTAATGATTCTAATAAAAGTTGAGATTAAACGCTACTATACTGTTTCCGGTCTTAATTTTCATATAACATTCTAATGAATTTCTACTCTAATGATAGTTTCGAGACATTTATCAAATATCAAAAATAATATTGTAACTTTTGAAGAAATTTGAATATTTTTTAAACAAATAGCAAAGTTTGAGTGTGTGTATATATATATATATTTCTTTTTTGTAATATAGCCTATTCTTAAGATGTGTTTGAAATACATTTTCAAGTGTTTAATTTAAAAAATAAGTCATTTTGAAAAAAAAAAACTGGAGTGTGTTACAATACTCAAAATAGATTTGTAAGTGTATTTTAAACCGTTTTAATAAAAAAAAGTTTAAATAAAAATGAGTATTTTTAAAAACGTTTTTTTTCTCAAATCAATTCAAACAGACCAGATTTTAACTATTAGTTCACGTAACCAAATTGTTTGAGCACAATTCAATTAATTTGACCATATAGGTCTATTCAAGATTAAAACTTCAAAATTTTCACATGTTTGAACTATAAAAATTATCCGTGCACATTAAGTTAGGTTTTTGTCTATGATTTTTCACACTTATGTCTTACTTTCTACTTTTTTTTTCTTTTTTTTTTTTCCTTCAAAATACAACTTACTTTCTATTTGAGAAACGACAACAAAAATGATCCAAAATATAGATTACCAAAATTTTTAAAACAAATATGTCAAATTTGAAAATTCAGATTACGTAACTAGTGCATTTGTTTGTTTCTAAAATTCACATGAAGTCATTAGACTTTTGAAATACTTTGAGTCGAGAGACTCTTCTACTTGCTAGTTTTATAAACATTTCTCCTTTTTAGTAAAATTTCAAGAGAGAAGAACAATACTGCTCATAATTTAATTGCTTTAGCATATTCTTCGACATCTTCAAAGTCATGAAAAGATGTGTTTTCTTCTACTACGTTATCCATTTGAGAGAGAGTAGTTTTTAGTCGTTGATTGAATTTCCGTTAAAGAAAACAATAATAAAAGAAGAATAAACTAAACTCAAAGTCAAATGACTAACCTTATATATATATTTTTATAATTCGTAGATAAAGTAAAATTGTTGTTTAAGTAGTTTACAAAAGAACTAATACAGTTGTGATTTCAAATAATAATAATAATAATAATAATAATAATAATAATAATAAATGAAATAAATCAAAACATGACAAAAAATAATTCAGCATCTAACAATGAGAATTTTCCCACTAAGATAAACTACAAATCAAATGTTGATATGGTTTTTGAAATTTTCCTTTTTCCCTTTTGGGTTGCACTCAAATTTTCATAGTTGAAATTTACCCCTCAGACAACCAACAATCTTCAAATTCAACAAAGCCAGGCCAAGATTTGACCTTCCACCCCTTGATGCAAAATCCTTACCGCTCCATCTTCCACAAAAATCCTATATAAACCACCATCACTCTCACTTCTCAATCCACTGTCTTCTCTACTCCCAATCACCTGACTTGCCTCCTACTCCACCGCCCGGTTCCGTCCTCTCCCGCCGGAACCCACCCCATTTTCCCCCATATCGCCGGAACCTCTCCGGTAAGTTTCAATTCTTCAGATCTGATTACCGCATTTGATTACTTGCTTGTACTAATGTGGAAAATTTCATATCAGCGTTTTTTCGAAATGGGTTATGCTTTATTGTCATATTCTCACCGTACAATGTCATGAATCTGTTATTTCATTGGGTTTTTTTTGGAAATCGGCCTAGCTTTATGGTCATATTCTGGCACTGGAAATGTCATGAATATGTGATTTGGTTGAATTTCACTTCCGATCCAATGTTTATGATGATATTCACATGTATTCATTCAATGCAGATGAGTCCTGTTTCTATTTCTTACTGATCTTGAATTTTTTATACTTGTGTGTGTGTGTGTGTTCTCTAATTTACAATGCAAATCGAACTATGTGTTAACTTCAGAGTGTTCTTGTGAGCAGTGAGAAGATGAGGGAGATTCTCCACGTTCAAGGAGGTCAGTGTGGTAACCAGATCGGATCCAAGTTTTGGGAAGTTTTGTGTGATGAACATGGCATAGATCCGACTGGTCGATACACTGGTACTTCCGATTTGCAACTTGAACGTGTAAATGTGTACTACAATGAGGCCTCTTGCGGTCGTTATGTCCCTCGAGCCGTGCTCATGGATCTCGAGCCTGGTACCATGGACAGTGTGAGGACAGGTCCTTATGGACAAATCTTCAGGCCGGATAATTTCGTTTTTGGGCAATCTGGTGCTGGTAATAACTGGGCTAAGGGCCATTACACAGAAGGAGCGGAACTCATTGATGCTGTTCTCGACGTGGTGAGAAAGGAAGCTGAGAATTGTGATTGCCTTCAAGGTATAATCTATATCTCACATCATGTGCTTGATTAGATGTGATTGCTTGGATCTAATGAGAAATGTTTAAGTTGAGGCCTTTAGATTTACAATTAGTCGTTTTGCTAATGTACCCTTTACTTTTATTTTTGGATGTTCATATGGGATGAGGTTTGACATGATTGAGAGTGTCAAACGATGGATCCAGTATCAAAATGCCTTTTTACTTCCACGTGCCTTGCATCTTTGTTTGAGTTATATACTTATAGTAAAGAATATTATTAAACTCATTCAAATACTATGGTCTCTTCTATGAAACAACTTCCAAAAGTGCCAAAAAGTATGTTAACGTCTTCTTTTGCTACTTTACCTTTTATTTTTAATACTGTTTTCAAAAAAGTGTACTTGGGTATGTGTCCAAGTGTTAAGCACTTCTGACATCTGAGCACATCTTGTTCATGGTCTTGCTTGTTGCAAGGAAAGGTCAAGCCAAAGTCAATGAGGTCCATAGTTATTAATTAATTAATTAATTAATTTTGTACACAAGAAGACTATTTTTCTTCATTTTCTTGCATCTAAGATCTGAAAACTTTTTCTTCTTTATTGATGAGAAGTCACTACGAACCGAGGCGTTTGTTTTTGTCTCGACTTTATTGAGAAGTCATTCATACTCGAGAATGTCTGTTACATAGAAAATATTACAGTTTCCTGTCATGGGATTTCTGATTCATTAAGTGTTTTTAACTCAGTTTGCTTGCTTGACATTTTTTTTGTGACCTCACAGGTTTCCAAGTGTGCCATTCACTTGGTGGAGGCACTGGTTCTGGAATGGGGACTCTTCTAATTTCCAAAATCAGAGAAGAATATCCGGACAGGATGTTGCTCACTTTCTCTGTCTTTCCTTCGCCAAAAGTGTCAGATACAGTTGTAGAGCCCTACAACGCAACGCTTTCCGTTCACCAGCTCGTTGAGAATGCGGATGAGTGCATGGTGCTGGACAATGAAGCATTATATGATATTTGCTTCAGGACTCTCAAGTTAACAACCCCTAGCTGTAAGTATGATTGATATCCATCATTTGTTAACAGACTAGAACATAATGGTGGAAGGAGTTGATTCAGTATTTCAACCTGCTCTAATCTAAACTCATGGTTTAGGTCCCGTCGGATAACGATTTCATTCTTCGTTTTCTGTCTTTGAAATTTATGTTTGTTTCTTTCCAAATTTTCAATTATGGTTTTCGATTTTGTAAAATAAATACTTGAGTTTCTTGTCAAATTCTAAAAACAAAAACAAGTTTTTGAAAACTATGTTTTTTTAGTTTTTAAAACTTGGCTTGGTGTTTGAAAATATTATTACGCCGTGTATAACAAAACATTGAAACTTATGGGTGGAAAATAGTGTTTGCAAGTTTAATCCTTAAAAGCTACCACCGAAAGTCAAGAAGTTATCAAGCGAGGCCTTAGTTATTAAAATTCATCAAGACACATACCAGTTGGCATTAAAGTCAATCTTGTAGTGGGCATTCTAAGATGATGAAAGTATCTCCATTTTTTTTTAGGTTCCCCTGTGAAAATTTAACTTCCTAACCTCTAAATTTAACTGCAAAATTTTAGATAACTTTATCTGTCATTCTATAATGTCCAAATCTTTAACTGAAACTTAAGATTAGAGCTGCACCTTCTTTTACAATATACTCTGGAGCTTTCTGCTCCATTATATTTTCTCTCTTTCAAATAGAGATTTGCGAATGGCTACATGTTAAATGAGTTGTGTCCATTAATTCAAAAATAGTTTATTAATGTATCAAGCAGTGGCCTATAAAACTTCACAGCTCCTAGAAAAACACAAAGCTATTATGCATATGCTTCATTTCATTCCTACTCTTGAAAAGTGGTAACTAAATCTGTTTTGTTTTTGGCTTCTTTGCTCTTGAAACAGTTGGGGATCTCAACCATTTAATTTCTGCTACAATGAGTGGGGTAACTTGCTGTCTCAGATTTCCTGGCCAGCTGAACTCCGACCTCAGAAAACTCGCTGTCAATTTAATTCCCTTTCCTCGTCTACACTTCTTTATGGTCGGATTTGCGCCTCTTACTTCACGTGGGTCACAGCTATATAGGGCGCTGACCGTCCCAGAGTTGACGCAGCAAATGTGGGATTCTAAAAACATGATGTGCGCTGCAGATCCACGCCATGGCCGATACCTCACTGCCTCTGCCATGTTCAGGGGCAAGATGAGTACTAAAGAAGTTGATGAACAAATGATCAATGTTCAGAACAAGAATTCCTCATACTTTGTCGAGTGGATTCCAAACAATGTTAAATCCAGTGTTTGTGACATTGCTCCTAAAGGACTTTCCATGGCATCGACCTTCATCGGAAACTCAACCTCCATTCAGGAAATGTTCCGGCGTGTGAGTGAGCAGTTCACGGCCATGTTCAGGAGGAAGGCTTTCTTGCACTGGTACACTGGAGAAGGAATGGACGAAATGGAGTTCACTGAAGCAGAAAGCAACATGAATGATCTCGTTTCCGAGTATCAGCAGTACCAAGATGCCACAGCTGATGAGGAGTATTACGAAGAGGAAGACGAAGACCCCGAACAGGAGTAACTTCAGTTATCTGGGAGTAGTTTATAGTGTATGATGCTGCCTATATATATATATATCTCCCTCTATATATATATATATGGTATTAGTGTTTATTGTGGGTGTTTTCTTGTTTTCTTCTCATCTATTGTTTCAGTATGCTGTTTTGTTTGTAATGTTAGAGTTATCCCATCTTCACATTCTAGTTGAAGTTGTCAAGTAATGGGGAGAAATGAGGAGTCTTTGTGTTTGTATGAGTTTGCACTTCAGGATTATCAATTGATTGTTTAATATGAACGTACCGAATCAGTTTCACGAGTACGTGCTTCATATTTCAAGATTATTCTCAGCTAAAAAAAAAAAAAAAAAAAAAA
>QLSR01000106.1:43835-54129 GCA_031780015.1 Citrullus colocynthis | reverse complement strand
AAAAAAAAAAAAAAAAAAAAAACCTTGCTTAGTCTTAGGTTAAAAAAAAAATAATTATAGGGTAAATTAAAAATTTAGTTTATGAAATTTTAAGTTTGTCTATTTGGTCCTAGACTTTAAAAGTGTTCAATATATATTTAAACTTTTAATTTTGTCTAATATATCATTTACCTATTCAAAGTTTTTAAAAATTTATAGGCCTACTACATGCACAATTGGAAGTGTAGGGTCTTAATAGACTTTAACTTTAGTTTTATATCGATCACGTTAGTTAACTTTTAAAAAATAGAATATGGTAGGGGTCTACTAGGCACATTATTGAAAGTTCAAGAACCTACTAGATATTTTTAAAGTTAAGACTTATTAGACAAAAAATTGAATGTTTAAGAGTCTATCAATCACTCTTTACTCCTTACAATTTCAGGTATCAAATAGTCACAAATTTGAGAGTGCAAGGACTAAATTTGTAATTTTGTAATTGAATCAAAATTATATTTAAGAAACAGAGATTTTGACATTTTAGCTTTCCTTTGCCCTCTAGATTTTAGAATGTAAAGATTATATGGAACTAAGTTAGTACGATCTTACTTGAACAAGATTTGTTCTATAGGTTGTATAACTGCGTCGTTGAGTTGGAAGGAAAAAATATGCAATTAAGTTAGTAGGTAGAATTGTTTAAAAGTTTCTAATCCGGAAGTATCTTTTGGTTGTCCTTTAAAAGAAATCTTTGGAACTCAAGATTGACACTAGGTTGAAGCGGGGTAACTTGTATGATGGTTGTAGCCTAGAGGGTGGTAACTAAATCCACTTTCAATGATTGACTCCGGCTAGATACCTCAACTATTTGGGGTGATCGTTGAAGCTTGTAGGATTAATATCGCCAAATCCACTTATAGTGATTTGACCCTTGCTAGACATGTCACCTAATTTGGATAACGTGGCAAGCAAATCCCTTGACAACAATCTAACACCTGCTGGACATGCCACACATTTTGAATAGCTCATATATATATCATTTTCTTTTGTACTAAAGTTCTTTTTCATCATAGTGTGTTTTATGGAACATCCCAAACATGTGGAAGGTGTCTTAGTTATCTTAAAGGGCAAGAATCAACCTATCGAAAGTGGCATCGTTCTTTGTGAAAGGAGGCGACATATGGACACTTTAGAGAATCACAATCTCCTTAGATAATTCTATCTTTCTAACCAAATGGTCTAAAGGGAGGCTTGTAAGTCATGATTCTTCTTTGAAAACTTGGTTGTTAGAGTCTTTAATATACAACGAAGTGCTAAATAAAAATTCAGAATCAACACTAGGTCATCAAATTTTTGAAAATGAGAATGTTTGTTAGGTTTTTGTTCGTTGAAGATCTATGAAGAACTCTACTACATCTCTCATAATTGGAAATGGTTAGAAGTCATAATTGCTCGAAATGCAATGATACTTAAGACGGTTTGCTTGTTCCATATTGTGATGACTTTCCTATACACATATAATCGCAACAATGATATTATTTAAGCATTTTATGAAAGCGTGATTTCCTTCAATAAATACTCCTCATAATTCATTTGGAGAAATGTTTATTTCTTTGGGGGACATTTGGAGATTTTAGAATCTTTCCACTAAAGTGAGGTTTTATGGTGAAGTTCTTCTTTGTGCTAAGGAGTTAATAGCGTATCTGCTTGAGAAGATGAAGATTGTCTGTCTTAGTTTGAATGGAATAAAAATGTTTCTATCTTATTCAATATGTGCAATTTAGGTCTTCTTTTGTAGCAGAGAGACCTTTTACAAATATGGAAAAGAATTAAGACAATAAAAAGTAATTATACACAAATATTAAAAAATAATAGAAATTTCAACACTCCCCCTCAAGTTAGTTTAAAGATATCTTCCATAGCTAGCTTATCAATTAGTCTGTTGAATTGTCTTTTTGGGAAACCTTTAGTTAGTACATCAACGATTTGCTCTGAGATAGGAAGATAAATAATAAATATTGTTCCCACCGAAGAAATTAAATCCACAGCGAAGCAAATGATTGCCTTGTGCCAATATTTTCATTATGGAAAACTTAGAATGACAGAGAACAAAACAGAGAATTAGATAAACAACTAAAACTAGCATGATTTAAAATGATTAAGAGAAAACAATACACTGCCTTTGAAGACTGTCTTTTAGGTAGTTTTTCCTTCTCCTCATGAACTCACGAACACCAATACCTTCCTTAAACAGAATATACAGAGAGTGTTCTTAGGACACCACCAAGATGATTTTCCTTACTATTCTCTAGGGAAGAAGAACCAAAGAGTGGTGGGCTCTTCTTTGTATTTTGTTGAGAGAATTAGGTTGAGAGAAGAATTTCTTGAGAGAAATTTTACACAGAGCGTTTCTATATTTTTACACACACTGAATATCTCAAAAAATAAAATCACTTGTCTTCTTCTATTTTACGTAACTTATGTGAGAGGGTGGGAGTAACTTATGTGAGAGGGTGGGAAAGGTGAATAACTCCCTCAATGTGAGGAGTTATTTCCTAATTTATAAATTTAATAATATTAGATCAATATTAATTTAATTATAATATATTAAATCACATATTTGTTGGGTTTTATGCCATAAAACTCGTAGATTGTAAATGTAATAATTTGACTGTAATTAAATCATTAATAAAAAGTTATTGTTATGTTACTTCAATAAGTGTTATTGATTGTTTTTGTTTGTTTTGTCTTAATAACCCTAAATCCAATAAACTAACATTCTAGGATGTTTTATGAGTCTTGAATTGTATGTGGGGACATTTGGAGATTGATGATCAAGATGCAGTCTAAAGGGTCTATAGTATAGGGATAAGACTGGGTACATTATCCTGGTGACACTATGGATACAACCAACTTTGTATTTGATACAAACGCAATGATCTAACGCATTCGTGTAGGTGACATGCGAGTGAGGGTATCCTATGCAATGAGTTTACATAAGACCGGACCACGAAATAGTAATCACTAGATGTAACTTCGTTGAATAGTTAGGTTTCTATTTCAATAGGATGACCTAGGCAACTTAATCTTAATCCTGAGTATATTATGAACTCCTATCCATGAGGGACTGTCCTTTAATTTGTATGGTGAGAGTGGTCATTTGCCGACTCAATATGCCCACCATCTTGGGGATAAGACCGCATGGGGAGCTGGGGACATAATTATACAAGATGGAATTCACTTATTCCCATTTTTAGGGTAAGTAGATAAGTGTTCCCTTAAGTGGTGTCTCCGAGACTTGAACAAAGGGCTCTACCCTCTCACTAGCCCGAGAGAGATTTTTGTTTAATGGTTGGACCATAAACATGTTGTTAATTAGAGGATCACTAGTACTTGAAAATTTGGAAGTAACCTAGGGGTAAAAAGGTAATTTGACCCAGTTGGTGTTACGAACACTTGTGAATGACTAATTTGCTATTATTGGTCTATATCCAGGGACACATAAATATATCTGTAGTGAGAAGAGTGCAGCTGTGAGTCTTTAATGGAGTGTACCCACAATTAACGAATATTGATTAATGTGGTTAATGAGTTTAGCCGATTAATCTCATATCGTTGGGGCTTCTGATCTGTAAGTCCATAAGGTCTCCTTGTTAGCTCACTACGGACCAATAAAGATCAACTATGTTGAAAGAAAAATTTGAAATGTTCAAATTTATGAGGAAAAATATTAATTGTATTGATACAATTAATTACATGATTTCTTATAAATTTTATTTGAATGTGATTCAAATTATAACTTTATAATATGAAGAATTAATTTTTTTGGATATGATACAAATACTTAATTTTTTTGAATTGAATTCAAATAATTAATTATTTAATTTGGATGAGATCCAAATTAAAGATTCTGCAGAAAATAGATAGAGGGGGAATTAATTAATTGATTTGAATTGGATTCAAATAATTAATTATTTAATTTGAATGAGATCTAAATAAAAAATTCTAGAGAAAATAAATATTTAAATAAGATTTAAATATTTTAAACCATTTAATATGAGATCTTATTTAGGTAGATATTTATTAATATTGGATATTATTAAATATCTGATTTAAAATCTCTACATTAGAAGTAACCCATAAAGTTCTATAAATAGGGGCCTTGGAGCCTTTATAGAACACATTCTCTAAGAGAATAATCTCTACGATTACTCTAAAAATCTTCCTCTACTAATTCTCCCAATTTTCTTAGAAAAATTCTAAAAAAATTCTTCTTCCCATTTTTTTAAAGAAGCGGTTTCCACAAACCGAATCCTTGCCAGAGTCATAACTAAAAAGATCTCTTGGAAAATAAAGACTAGGTTCAAGAATTATAGATTGGCAAAGGTATGATGCTTAACCTTTTCTTTACTTTTTTTATTTTTAATTCTTTCAATAAATCAAAGAAAGCGATCACACACTTCCGCTGGGATTCAATTCCCTTTAATATATATTTACAATTAATTAATTGACTAATAATTAATTAATAAATTAAATATCACATATTTAATTTAATTTGAATTATATTCAAATAATGTTCTCTCACATAACTTTTAGTTTTAATGTGAATCATATTCATATTAAATTTAATCTATAGTCTTTATATGAATCTCACTCGTATAATTAAATATTTAAATCTCATTTAAACATTTATTTCTCTCATTATATATAGTATAAATTTTGAATCTTATTCAAAAGTAACTTTATATTATTATATTAATTGTATCATATACAATTAATTCCCTTATTAATTTAAACACTTCAAATTAATCCAAAAATAACCGATTCTTACTAAACCCTTAATGAGCTAGCAAGGGGATCTTATGGACCTATAGATTAGAAGTTTTAATGATATGAGATTAATTAATTAAGCTATTCAATTAAATTAATCAATATTCATTAACTGTAGGTCACTCCATAAAAGACTTGCAATTGCCCTCTTCGCACTATTGATATATTTCTGTGTCCACGGATGTAACCATTCAACAGTAAGTCGACCCCTCACAAATTGTTCGTAATTACAGCTAGGTCAAATTGTCGTTTTACTCTTGTAGTTACATCTAACTCTTTAAGTACCACTGATCCATGAACAAACAATTTATAGTTCAACTATAAACTAACCTCGCTCGGGCTAGTGAGAGGGTGAAACCTCTTTGTTCAAGATTTGGAACCAGTCCTTAAGAGAGCAATTTATCTACTTACCATAAAGTTGGGAAGGAGTGAATTCTATCTTGTGGATATATGTTTCTAGCTCCTTACTCAAACAAATCTTCAAAATGGTAGACTTATTGAGTCAGCGATTTGGCCACTCTCACCCATCAGATCAAAGGATCGTCCTCATAGACAGGAGTTCATAACCCACTTAGGATTAAGGTCAAATCACCTATGGTCATCCTATATGAAATGTTTTTCCATTGACGGTGTTATAAAGAGAAATTAAACATTTCGCGGCGGTCTTATACAAACCTTTTGCATATAATACCCCACTCACATGTCTCCACATGAACAATTATGATTAAATCGTTTGTAACACTTTACAACTCTTGTAACAATTACAAAGCAAGTCATATCCGTAGAGTTATCAAGATAAGGCACCCGACCTTTTCCCAATACTACAAACCTTTTGCTTATTACTTAAACAAGATCAGATCCAAATCTTGTATGTCAACCACATACATGTTTAAGTTTATATAAAATAACCATGGATCTTAGTTTATTGGATTGAGTTAATGCAAAAGACAAGTAAAATAACTTCTTGTTTTATTGAATAATAAATTATATTTACAACTTTACAAACTACGAGAGCTCAAGAGATTAAGGGCACCAGTCCCAATACCTACTTCAATCTTCTCTTTAATAAAATGCTTATCAACCTCGATATGTATTGTTCTATCATGTAGAACTGGATTATGAGCAATAGAGATGATAACTTTATTGTCACAATAAATCCATGTAGGTGTCATCACAGAAATCTTCGATTCTTTCAATATTCATTTGATCCACATGTCTTCACAAATTCCATGAGTTAAGACTCTAAACTCTGCTTCAACACTACTTCTTGCTACCACATTTTGTTTTTTTTATCTCTCCAAGTAACTAGATTTCCTCCAATGAAGGAACAATAACCAAAGGTAGATCTTCTATATGTAGCACTTCCTACCCAATTTGTATTAGTTATAAATTTCTATTTGGAAGTGGATTATATATCTTTTGAATAAAATACCTTTTCTAGGAGATCCTTTCAAATACCTCAAAATTCTATAGGCTGCTTCAAAGTGAGTTGGTCTAGGAGTAGGCATAAACTAACTAATCACCCTCACGACACAAGCAATATCAAAACATGTATGAGATAGATAAATTAATCTTCCAACTAGTCTTTGATTTCTTTCTTTGTCCTTTATTTCTTCTGCTTTTGCTACTTGCAACCTAAGGTTAGGTTCAATAGGAGTTTCTGCAACCCTATAACCAAGTAAGCCTGTGTCTTTACGTAAGTCAAGAACATACTTTCTTTGATTAACAAATATACCCTTCTTTAATCTTGCAAACACCATTCCTAGGAAATATTTCAACGTTCCTAGGTCCTTGATTTGAAACTTACATGCAAGATTTTTCTTAAGGTTAGCTAAGCCTACGCCATCATCACCCCTGAGATTAATATCATCTACATAGACAATCAGAATTGAGATTTTGTTATTCTTTGGGTGTTTATAAGATATATTATGATCTGCTTGACTTTGAAGAAATCCATAGCTGAATATAACCTTTCCAAACAGTCAAACCAAGCTCTTGGGGACTGTTTAAGACCATAAAGAGATTTATTTTTTATTATTATTTTTTTTAATTTGCAAATTTTACTACAACCAAATTCCTTTTCAAAACCTGGTGGTAAGCTCATAAAGACCTTTTCGTCAAGATCATCATCTAGAAAGACATTTTTCATGTCAAATTGGTAAAGTAGTAAATCTGAATTAACTCCAAGCAACAAAAGAACTCTTATAGAGTCAATTTTAGTAATAGGGGCAAACGTTTCTTGACAGTCAATTCTGTATGTTTGAGCGAATCCTTTAGCTACCAGTCTAGTCTTGTATCTCTCAATACTGGCATCTACATTACATTTTATGGTAAACACCCATTACAACCCACTGGTTTCTTATTTTTTTGGCCAAAGTCTAATATTTCCCAAGTTTCAATTTGATTTAGAGCATTCATTTCCTCCATAACTGCTAATTTCCAATTTGGATATTCTAAAGCCTCTTGTATATTCTTTGGAACAAACAAATCATCTATCCTAGATGTGAAGTGTGACACCTTAACCTTTGACCTAGTTGCTTATGAGTTATAAAAAGAAGTTAGGGTAAAGGGTGTAAATTTGGAAATAAAACCTATGGAGTTAGAAAGAATTGTAATGTAGAGAATTTGGATTTGTGGAGTTAGCTAAAATTTGGTTTAAGTATTGATTGCTGGTTGATAACTTGTAGAAATACAAGTTATTATAGTCATTATTTGATTTAATTAGAGTAACTTTGGAGTTAAACGCATGATTTTGGTAGTTAAATGATGAAAAGTGTATCAACATGAGTTGGCACTACTTGCAAAAGAAAAATGCTTGAAAAACGATAAGCTTCTGTTCCTAACGCAGGGTTAAGAAGAAAAAAGTGGGAACAACCAAGTACGAAGAGATGAAGCTGCTGCGAGAACATGCGTCGAGCCTATGCGGTGAGGTCATGCGTTGAAGACCATGCGTCGAAGAAGAAACTCAAGCATGCTCAAGCAGCTGTCATGTCATTACGAAAAAGAGTAGCAACCTATCAAGATCATGGCAGAACAAATAGGCTGACAAATCTGAAAAGTCTATGCAGCATGGGTAAAATTTAATGCAAAGGTGTCAGGTCATCATGATATCAACCTTTTGACGCCTATAAATAGCCCAAAAGCTTCTTAAAGAGGAGGGGGAGAGACGAGTTCAAGAGGCGAAAGCTCTGCACTATTTCTCCCTCACCATAACCAGCCTCCATTTCAAGCTCTTCTGGGAGAAGGATTCTGAGCATTTTTAGAGTCATCTTCCAGTGAGTGAGAACCTTCACCCTATGGAATTTATGTATCAGATAGCGACCATCTCAAGCCTCCATAAAGCAAGATGTTGCCAGTGCCGGCTTGATGCCCTTCATTTCTGTTTTATTTTCATTTTTCTCCTTCTTGCTTATATTTTGTTAATGACATTCGAGAGAATGACTTATTCGCTTAATATGAGTTTGATTGACTATTCTCTTTCATCTATCTTTATACTGAACACCTTACACCATGTTTGAATGAATGAGTTGATGTTAAGAGTTAGTTTTCTTGAGCAATTCTGAGCATATTACATCTTGATTAATGCATATCTTTAGCTTGCATGACTTTGTCTGACAAACACAAGTAGTAAGCGTAATTGTCGAGCTTGAGAGAGTGGATAGTTAATCTTTAGCATTTATTAAGACTAGATGAATTGCAGAGATGTAGTTCATCTTTTGCCAACACAAACTTACCATGCGTCTTAGAAATAAGATTAATGTGGCGTAGAAACATCGAGAGATGGATTCACAATTGCAGTTTGTAGGTATGAAATTGTACTCAGAAGGTTTGGGTAACAACTAACTCTTGCATTAACTCCTATCGCATGGTTCCATTCATTCTCAACGCATGCTATCTGACACTAAATGACATATGACTAACCATCACCGCGTCCACCTCATTATTAGTAGTAGGAAATTCTTTTCATTCTTAATGTATAGTTTTACACAACAAACAATTGCATATATTACATGTATAGTTCACCGCATAGTCAGGCTTATAATCTCGGCGCCTAGTTATTACAAATCCCTGCGTTCGACCCTGGACTCACCAGGATACCTATAAATACTTATACTTGGGTCTTTATAGGAAAGCTTGCTTAATCATGAGCACATTTAGAGTAATTCTTGACGCATCCTTGTACAGAAATGTTAAAATCTATTTTATGCAACAAGCTAAGAAACAACTTAATTCAAATAAGAAATAATAACGAACACTGGTTGAAGTCACTACAAGAAAATTAGCCTTTAGCAACAAATTATTTTCGTCGCTAAAAGTTACTTTTAGTCGCTAACAAGATTTACTGACTAAAATATTTCGTGGCACACATTCGTCGCTAAAGCCACGTTGGTGAAACGATTCTATGAGGTCTCCTATGAAAATGCCACACATTGCGATGAAAAGCGTAAACTATCACAAACTGCGACGGGTAGCAGAACGTCACAAGATTGCGACTTTTAGAAAGTCGCAAGTTGCAACGTTTAGCAAAAAGTCGCAAGCTGCAACGTTTTGTTGAACGTTGAAAAGTGCGACATTTAGCAAAAACGTCCCAATTTGGTATTTGCAACGATTATTGCGAAGTTGCAATCTGTGACGTTTCTACCTGACGTTGCATGGTAGCGAGTTATTGTGATGATTTAAGTTTCGTTGCAAATTTTAATAATATCTAAAAAAGAATATTAATCGTTTTAGACATTTTTAAAAAATATTATCCCTGATATCAAATAACCGTTGTAGTACAACTCATATTTAAATCATGAAATTAAACACAAGTATCATATACTATTTATAAATATGTTTAATCTTTAATTAATATCCACTACAAAATGTATGTGTGTGTGTGTGTGTGTGTGTATTTACTTATTCTTCGATCTACAAAATATCCAACAAGTTTAATAAAGTCCAAAATAAACCAAAATGTATTATTTGATCTAGAAAGGTTTGTCACCAACAAGTTCCAATTTAGTCATGCACAAATAAACATACACATATCAAATTCAAACATAAGTCATATATTCTCAACAATATCAGAAGTTAGTGTAAAACATATTTATCATAAAACTCAATATTCATATCATTTTAAACATTATTATCACGATACTCATCAAGTCACAACAAACATAAATTTTCATTCACTCGCCCCCTTCCCCCCCAACAAAAAAAAGATATATATTTATATATTTGTAATCATTCTTCTCTTCTCCCCTACTCTCCACATCCACTTCAACAAATATAAACACTAATTCTCTCCTCTCTCCTCCAACCACTTATTTTTCACCACAAAAAGAACATAAAGTACTCGATCTTACCACATAATAACAAATATAGATACCTTTCCCTTCCCCTCTCCTCCAACCACCTTTTTTTCCCAACAAAAAGAACATAAAGTACTCGATCTTTAGGTACCACATAATAACAAATACAGACACCTTCCCCTCCCCCCCCCCCC
>QLSR01000106.1:0-43702 GCA_031780015.1 Citrullus colocynthis | reverse complement strand
CCCCCCCCCCCCCCCCCTCCCACCCACAATTTCACTAACAAAAATTACGAACTACTATTTAGAACTATATCATCAGTTTTGGAAGAAGTTTGGATGCTTAGAAAATTGGAAAAGGTCACTAGAGGTTTCTAGGAACTTTTCCAGAGAAATTTAAAGTTTACAGGAAAAGTCAACGAATAATTACCAGGAAGTCGGACTTTACGGAAAAAGTCAACGGATCTTTATAGGAAGTCAACTTACCAGGAAGAAGAAGTTATCGGGAACCAACTTTCAGGAGTTGAACTGGTGAAACTTACTAGGACTAAATCGGTGGAACTTACCGAGAAGCAGAGGTGGAAAGCTGAACTACTGAAAATACTAGGAAATTACATTGAAAAATTGGATTGAACTGCTGAAAGTTACCAGGAAACCAGACCGAAAAAGTGAACCGACGGAACTTCATGGGAAATTTTGAACCGGCAGAACTTACAGGAAAAGTGGCAGAATGCAAAATTCTTCTTTTTGATCGAAATTCTGGTATTAAGCAGTGGAATTTTGGAGTTTTATGCTTCAATTGGGAGAGTTGTTGAGCTGCATGTTGAGATTTTCTTGCAAAATGAGGTGTTTTGATGCATGAAGAAGGAAAACATGCAATTGAACACTTGGAGATGAGATGTCGAACATTTGGGCGGAAGAATTGGCTGAAGTTTTGCCTATAAATAGAGCTTAATTTGAGAAGGAATTCTCATCCCATTTTCAGCCGAGAGTGCTTAAAGGAGAGAAAGAAAAGAAAGAAAAAGAGATAAGGAAGGAAAGAAAAGAGAGAAGAAAGAGAGAGGGAAAAGAGAGAGAGAAAGAAAAGAGAGAGAGAAAGGAGTTGGAGAAATTCTTTTGGAGATTCCATTTGAGAAGCTCGGGAATTTCAAGCTTGGCCAGTCAATTTCCGTTACATTACTGTGAGTGGTTGATTTTCTTTTTGTGAGGGAACGTAGTTATATAATGAATAATAGCAGAGTTTTTTTTTTTTTTATATTATGGATTATTGTATTATACGTGCTATGGTGAGATCTCGAATAATTTGTCAAGTTTATTAGCATGATGTTGTAAGCATGCTAGGATAATTGTTGTATTTATCGAGCTTATTGGATTATGATATATATATATATATATATATATATATATAACGAGTTTATTGGATTTATGGAATATGTACATATATCGAGCATATAGGATTTATGGAATATATACTGAGCTACTTGGATAAAGTATATATATCGATCTATTTAGGTATATAGTATTTCAATATTGTGTACTAATTCCGATGTTGAAGGAATATTACGAAGGTATCGATGGATAGATTGTGGTTCCCAATGCCGAAGGACGGGGAGAAGACATATGGGCAGCCTGAATATATTTTTTCAATATCAAAGTACTGGGAGAAGGCATTGATGTTGACGGTCGTGATGGAGACCAGGATTCATTACCGCACAGGATGGTCAGGGGGTCGGAAGGACCTAGTGTCTGAGCTTGTAATGAGGATTTTCTTGTGGGATGGTCAGGGGATCATTAGAACCTAGTTTTTAAGCCTACGAAAAGTACCCAAGGGGATGGTCAGGGATTCGACAGACCTAGTTCCTAAGCCTCAAAGGTAAGACTATGTGCACATAGGGAAAATATTGGGAGACTAGAATGAACAGTTATACACAGACTTAATAAGTTTAGCTAAGTCGGGTTGGCTAGCGGTAGAAATCAGTTAGAGGTCAGGAAAAGACGATTCTAAGTTTAAGCCTAGGGGGAGGTTTGAGTATTAGCTCGTTAGAATTACTTGTGCTTGTTTTATTTTATGAGTATTATGATTATTATTGTAATACTAAAAGGGTTGGTTGAACCTTTATTTGCTCGACCACCCACTAGGCTTTGTTGAAGCTCATCTTTTTCTTATGTTTTTCTTTCTAGGTAGCAGTCGAGTTTCCGTTGTTGTTCAAAGTCAAGGTCTGCCGAGAAATTAAGTGTACTTAGCCGTAGGCTGCAATGTAAAAGAGGAATTAGAAACATATTTTTTATAAACGAATTTGTTAAACAATTGTATTAATAATTATGCATGTTTTATGAGTAATATTATTTTTGCCCGTCTAGGTTGTACACGTTATGTTGAGAGTGATAGAGGTTTGACGTTAGGCATTGAGGGTTAGTGTCTATTGTCTTCACGCTTCATCTCGGGCTACGGGAGAAGCGGCTCAGGGCGGGGTGTGATATGAATGTTCTATGACTATTTGACAATTTATGATATGACATGAAGTTTCCAATAGGATATTTGGTACAACTACGAATACCTTTTCTAATAGCTATGAGAACATCGAGATTAGACATGACTAGCAAATTATTTTGAATAGTAAAATTAAGAATTGGAGAAGAAGAAGGATTACCAGTTTCAATCAACGGAGTCTCAAATTGGCTCTGTGGAGGATCAACTGTCTGGTCTTGGTTCCTTTGGTTAAAGTTTCTCCTAGTATAAAACTTAAGCTAAGGACTTTCACCAGCATGATCATTTTGTAGTATTTCTCCCCCTGATTGAGAAGTTTCTACACTTGGTATCATAGTACTGGATAGAGGAACACAACTTTGGTTTCTAGAAAAGACACGTCCATACTTATCAAAACGTTTTTTGTTAGAGGATCAAAACATTTATAACCCTTTTTACATGAAGAATAACCTAAGAAAATGCATCTAACAACTTTATATCAAGTTTGGACTGAAAGTGACTTGGTATATGAACATAAGTAGTACACCCAAAAACTTTGAAAGGTAATTCAAAATATATGCCAGATGTTGGAAAAATACTTTTAAGGTAGGCATTCTATTTATTAGGTAGGTAGCTTTGAGAATAGCTTCCCCCCATAGTATTTTGAAACATACATTGAAAACATTATAGCACGTGCTACTTCAAGTAAATGCGTATTTTTTCCCTTCAGCAATCCCATTCTGTTGAGGAGTATCCTACTATGTAGACTGATGAACAATTCCTTTTTCTTTCAAGAATTCACCAAAAAATTCATTGAAGTACTCAATTCCATTATCAGATTGTAAAACACAAATCTTTGTTTGAAGTTAGGTCTCAATCATACTGTAAAAGTGTTTTAAAATGTCTTTCACCTAAGATTTTTTCCATTACGTAAACCCAAGATAAACGAGTATGATCATAAAAAAAGTAATAAACTATCTTTTTCCACTGGAAGTTGTAATTTTAGGACTCCAAACATCGCTATGAATTAAATTAAAAGGTTTTGATACTTTGTAAGGTTTTGAAAGATATGTGGACCAGTGATTTTTTGCCAAAATGCAACTTTCATAATCAAAAAAGGAACAATCAATTCCCTTAAATGAATTTGGAAATAAATATTTGAGATAAGGAAAAGTGGGATGTCCTAGTCTACAGTGCCAAAGCATGATTTGTTCTTTAATAGAAAGAGAACTGATACTACTTAGACCCTGAGTTATTTTATTGCTAAAAGAACCTTCATCAAAGTAGTAAAGACCATGGAGCATCCTAGCACTTCCATTCATCTTCTCCAATTCCTGACCTGAAAAATACAATGAGATTCAAAGAAAATAATATGACATTTAGTATCTCTAAAGAGTCTAGAAATGGATAATAAAGGAATCAAATTTCCAATGAAAGCGAATGACTGCCTTGTGCCATTAAACTTATTTTGAGAAAACAAAATACAGAGAACAAAAATACAGGATAAACAACAACTAATTAACATAATTTTGAGAAACCTAAAGAGATAGAAGATTTTCTACCTTTGAAAACCTTCTTTGATGTGGGAATCTCCTTCTCTGAACTACGAACTGGAAAACCTCCAACAAAAAACACAAGAAGAACTCTTCTTCTCTTGGGAACACAACCACAAATGCTACCTTGCTATTATCTAAGTAGAATCAAAGAGGAGTTTCGTGGGCTCTTTTTGGATTTTGGCAAGGAAAAGGATTTCTTGGTGTGGATGAAAAGAGTATTGGAGAGGGAGAATTCTTGGGAGTTTACAGGACTATTATGTGATCACGTAACTTCTCCCTCTCAACTTCTCCTTTTTTATGTAAAGTGCTGAAAGAGAGAATAGAAAAACTGCCAACTATGTGGGAGTTATTCAATATAATAATGATACTATTGTTAATATTAATATTAATTTAATTATATAATTAAATCATATTTAATATATATAATTAAATTAATTAATTAATTAACAATTAATCAATAAATTAAATATCACATATTTAATTTAATTTGAATCATATTCAAACAACCTTCTTTCACATAACCTACAATTTTAATACGAATCTCATTCATATTAATTTTAACCTATAGTTTTTATATGAATCTCATTCATATAATTAATATTTAAATCTCATTTAAATATTCATCTCTTTTATAACATAAAGTATAAATTTTAAATCTCATTCAAAATAAACTTTATATTATAATGTATCTATGTATATTATGCTAATTGTATCATATACAATCAATTCCCTTATTAATTTGGACATTTCAAATTAAACCAAAATGTTTGATTCTAATACTAATCCTTTATGAGCAAGGGAACCTCACGGACCTATAGTTAAAAGTTCCAATGATATGAGATTAATCAATTAAATTCTTTAATTAGATTAATCAATATTCATTAACTATAGGCTGCTCTACTAAAGACTTACAGTTGCACTCTTCACACTATAGATATATTTCTGTGTCCACAGAATTTACTAATCAACAGTAAGTCGACTCTTCACAAATTACTCATAACTTCTTAAGTATCACTAATCCCTCTAATGAACAAATTGTTTATAGTCCAACTATAAATTAACCCCTCTCAGGCTAGTGAGATGGTGCGGCCTCATTGTTCAAGACTCGGAATCAACCCTTAAGGAATAATTTATCTACTTATCCTAAACACAGGAAGGAGTGAATTCCATCTTGTGAAGATATGTTCTCAACTCCCTATTTAGACAAATCCCCAAAATGGTAGGCTTTGAGTCGATGATTTGGCCACTCTCACCCATATAGATCAAAGGATTGCCCTCATAGACAGGAGTTCATAACTCACTCAAGATTTAGGTTGAGTTATGTATAGTTATCATATGAAATGTTAATTTCTATAATTAACATCGTTACAAAGAGAAATTAAACATTTTGCAGTCCAATCTTATACAAACTCTTTATATAGGATACCCCACTCACATGTCTCCACATGAACGATTAGGATCAAAACATTTGTAACACTTTACAACTCGTTGAAACAATTACAAAGTGGGTTGTATCCGTAGTATTACCAGAATAAGGCACCCAACATTATTCCTATACTACAGACTTTTTGATTATTACTTAAACATGATCCAACCTTGTATGTCAACCACATACATATTTAAGTTTACATAAAATAATCATAGAATCTTAGTTTATTGAATTAAGTTAATGCCAAATAAAGTAACTTCTTATTTTATTCAATAATTTACAAAATTACAAAACCTAAGAGATTTAGGACACACCAGTCCCAATAGATAAAAGATTACAAGCTAATTTTGGAACATGTAGGACAAACTGTAGAGAGATATTTTCAATTAGTTTAATAGTTCCTTTGCCTGCAATAGGAGAAAAACTGCCATATGCAATTCTTACCTTATCATTGCAATATGATGGAGAAAATGAATCAAAGGAAAAGGAAGAACTAATTATATGATCTAAAGCTCTGGAATCAACAATCCAAGGAGATGAATTACTACATGAGAAAGCTTTAGGATGATGACTTGTTTGAGTCAACAAAACACAAGAATTATCGGATGGTAAATTGGTTGGAAGCAATTTAAAGATTTGATGAATTTGCTCCTCTAACATGATGAAAAAAGGGAAATAATAAGATATATATTACTTGAGAGATTTTAAATTAAATTAGACCAAACCAAGCCAAATAGAGTAATAAACCTCAAAAGTAGGCAAACTAGATTGTAAACAAGACCAAATCTGAACCGAACCACACTAAACCTACCCACTTGAATTAAACCAAACCTAATATTAGGTTATCTAAAACTTGAAGGAGTGACCTCTACAATTGTCCCCCCACCCTCCATGGAAATCAATTTTCTTCAGCCAACGTGACTGGCGTTAGTTCAGAGAATAGAGGCAGTCGACTCACGAATAGGAATAGACTTCAACAGCCAATGGCAGCTAAGGTTCAACTAACGGTTGAAGATCTAAAAAAAAAAAAAAAACAGTACAAACCCAAGGGATCTGGTGTCAGATGACTGCAAATGGCGACATGTCATAGCGGATAGAGGTAAAAAACAACGGCCAAAGGTTCGGATAGGGATGACTGATGATGACAACTCAAGAATGACCGATGACAACCAAATAAAGTGACCAACATCCTAGAAACGCAAAGAACTGCTACTTTTTAGCGAGATGTGACAACGGTGATGGCAGGCAAGTTGACAGTTTCAACTGAAGATAAGCGGCGATGATGTTGGCGACGGGCAACGTAGAACGACGGCGAGCAGTGAAAATCGACAAACGACACTATAGAGACAGTTGGCCAACAGAGACAGCTTGCAGACGACCTATGATACACTAGAAGACATGACCTACGAGCAGCTGTGATTAAAACCTGGTACTAGAATGAAGAAGATGTGGCTGGGATGCGACGTTTGGGGACAATGATTGAGATATGATGGCTGACGACTTCAAGTGACCTGCGACGACAAACGTTTGGAGGTGAAATGACCAGCAATGGCAGTTGTGGTAGAAGCTAGGGTCTTTTAGGTTTTTCAAAAGATTAGGGTTTCTTTTTGTTGGGATGTATGTCCTAAAACTCATAGTTTTTGTAAATAAGTGAATTTGAGTACATATGAAGTTATTCACATGAATTAATTGTTTATTAACTATAAATCCAATTAAACTACGAATCCTTGGCTATTATCATCAATATTTGGACTTTATGCGGAGACATAAATAGGATTAAGTTCGAGTAAGTAGCCTAAATAAGTCTATAGTACATGGATCAGGTTGGATACCTTTTCCTGGAGACACTATTGAATACGACTCGTTTCATGATTGTTACAAATGTTATAAGATGTCATCAATGAAGTGATCTTGATTTTTTCATGTAGAGACATGTGAGCGGGGGTATTCTACATAATAAGATTAAATAAGATTGACCCTAAAATAATCACTGTTACGTATTAACACCGTTTACGATTAACACTGATTAATTTCACTTATCCATGACCTAGATAACTTGATCTGAATCTTGAGCTATCTATGAACTCCTGTTTATTTAGAATTATCCCTTGATCTGCATAGGTGAGAGTAAGCTCAATAGCGCTGCTCAACATTCCTACCATTTCAAGGATAAGATCGGGTAGATAGCTGGCGACATAGAATTTGCAAGATGGAATTCACTCCTACCCAACTTAGGGATAGTAGAGAGGTTGTTCTCTTAAGTGTTGTTCCCAGATCTTGAAGAAGGGGCCCCATCCTCTCACTGGCCTGAGAGGGAATGGATTTAGTGATTAGATTCTAAATCAATTGTTCATTAGAGGGATAGTGGTCCTTAAGGAGAAAAGATGTAACTTAGAGGTAAATCGGTATTTGACTTAGCTGAAGTTATGAACGACCTGTGAAGGATTGACTTATCGATGACGGTTATATCAAATGGACACAAATATATCTACAGTGAAGAGAGTGCAGCTACGGGCTTTAGTGGAGTGTCCTGTTAATTAACAAATGTTGGTTAACTAGGTTCAAGAGTTTGGCCAGTTAATCTCAGATCGTTGGAGCTTATGATCTATAGATTCATTAGATCCCTCTACTAGCTCATAAATGGACTAAAATCTTAGATAGTGTGATGAATAAGTTTGAACCGTTCAAATCTTGACTTAAGGAATGAAAGTCAGATATATATAATATATCGACGTTTATTTACGAATTAAACGTACAAATAGAGTTAATTATAATATTTAAATATGATTTAAATATTAATCATATGAATAGGGATTCATATCGGTTTTTAGAAAAACTGGGACAAGTGGGAAAAATAATATTATTTTATTACTTAATATTAACATAATATTTAATTAATTAAATATTAAATTATTGTTTATTTATTTAATTATTTATTGAAATTAAAAATCAATTTTAATTCAATTTTTGGAAATTCATTGAAAATTGATTTTTAAATTGATTTTTGAAGATTGGATTTTCCTACTAACTAAGCTAGGAGCTTGGTTGTCTTCTTCAAAATTAACCAACAAATTAACCATTTTGTGTTGTCAAATTTTGATGCAATTGGATTGCATGTTACTCTTTAATAGAGATGATTTTGGCATAAAAATGGTTAAGAATTTTGTGAAATTAAGGGTTAATTTTGCAAAATTCCATCCATTGTTCATCTTCTTCCCAACCTTCATTCCTTCTCACCACAAATTTTGAATCCCACTATCCAATCTAAGCCTAGAGAATAGTAGAGAAGACTCTTGTGGTGGTCTACAACCAAGTGGTGTTGAAATTCATCAAGAATTGAAGGAGAATTTGGAGCTTCAAGGATAAGTGTTTTTGAAACTTTGGTTTTTCTTTTTAATTGCATGTTTAATCCTCTAAATTGAGCATCTTAGAGTGAAAATGATCAAATTAACTTCCGTTGGATGCTCATTTATCCTTCACTTTTTGTTTTGTTTGTAAAATTTTATAACATTTGGTGCTTTGATAACATCTTAGTTTGAATGGAATAAAAATATTACTATCTTATTCAATATGTGCAATTTAGGTCTTCTTATATAGCAAAGGGACCTCTTACAAATATGGAAGAATACAGACAATAAAAAGTAAATATTTTACAACTAACATTTTATACACAAATATTAAAAAATAATATAAATTTCAACAATCTAATAAGCAAGAAGTATCTATTTGCTACTTATGGTCAAATCACATCACATTTCAATAATGTGATTGTTTTTCACTTCCTCCTAATTTGTGGATATTTTTCTAGTTTAAGAGAACTGTGAAGTATCCAAAACCTTATGCTCGGAAGATAAAGAAAACTTTTCATCCTCCTTTGACCCACAATCTAGATGTGGATTCCATCAAATGTTTCAGCTGGTTTGTGGATGAAATTGACTTATTTCATGAGTTAAATGTAGAAAATTTATTTAAGGATAAAATATATTTGGTTGTGTTGCTTTCTTGTTGGCCATGTGTATTGTCCAACTTATGATTTTAGCCTTGCTATTGTAAGTTATACTTTTAGCCTTGCTATTCCTGTCTTGGCCAACATATATAACAAACCATGTACATATTTGGCTTACTTATTATTTTAACAAGCATTAAAAGTTTTCAACAACTATAAGGGACTTGATTATGGTTAAGTTTCCAAGTGAAGGTGGGGTTAAGTATTTCAATTGTCATGGAATGAATGTGTACACAAGCTTTGAAATCGTTGACGTACTTGGCCTTACTTTCACAAAGAAAAAAAAAAAAATGACCATCACCAGACACCTAACATTGTTGGAACTTTGTAAGATGTATTAAAAAAATAAGAAAACCAAACATGAAGATACTGTAGAGGAAAACAAGCCTTTGAATACCCAACAAAAGGAGAGGCATTGTGAATATGATGTAATTCACTATAAATCTTGACCAATACAATAACAACAAGGCTAAAAGTATAACCTTCAATGATAAGACTAACAACTTAAAAAACCTCTAGACTGAAAGAAACTCGTTCATTGGTACAAATATGCATAGCCAACGAAAGAGAAAGGAAACAAAATATGTCTTGTCCTTAAATGCGTCTTCTACGCTCAACTCATGAAATAAAACAATTTGTTCCTCAAAACAATCAAGACATTTGGTACGAACCCCATATGGGTTGTGGGTCAAACGAGCACAATAATTTTTCTTTAACTTTCGAGTAAGAGTTTTTGGATACTTTACACTTCTCTTAACCAAAATCTAACTCACGAACTAGTGCCCGACATTCGAGAGTGATCACATTGCTGATATGCAATGTGGTAAGAAGTAGCAAAAATATACTCAATTTTTTGGACAATTCCTCATCTTCATGATCAAATAACTGTATGAATACCTTAGCACACAGAATAACTTCTTCATAAAGTCTCTCTTTAATAGAAGATCCCTTAATCTCCAAATGTACCATAAAGAAATAGTCAGTTCTCCAAATGAAATGAAGAATATTTGTTGAAGGACACCATGCTTCATAAAAGGCTCGAATAATATCATTGTTGCAATTGTAAGTTTATAGGAAAGTCTTCACAACATCGAACAAGTAGGTCCTTTTTAAGTATTGTCACATTTCAAGCAATTAAGATCTTTAACCATTCCTAATAATGAAAGATGTAGTAGAACTCTCCATAGAACTTCAACGAATAACCCCAAAGAAAATTTTTTTTTACCAATAATTCGAAGACCTAGTGTTGATTCAAAATTTTCGTTCGACACTTTGTTATGTATTGAAGACTTTAAAAATCAAGCTTTTAATGAGGAACAATGACTCATGAGCTGCTTTGTAAACCGTCGGAATAAAAAGATATAATTATCTAAATGAGGTTGTGATTCTCTAAAGTTTCCATATACCACATCACTTCACAAAGAGGGTTGATCCTCCTCCCTCATATGGCTACCACTACTAGCGATTGTTGCTCAACGACTGTCGTTTGGTCGTTGCCTATGACAGTAAATTATTATTTTTGATCTATTTTCATTTTCTTACCTTATTCTTCGTTTCTCTATTCTTCTTTCCCAACTTTTGTTCAAATATATATATATTATANGCTCAACGACTGTCGTTTGGTCGTTGCCTATGACAGTAAATTATTATTTTTGATCTATTTTCATTTTCTTACCTTATTCTTCGTTTCTCTATTCTTCTTTCCCAACTTTTGTTCAAATATATATATATATTATATATATATATATATATAGAACATACTTGAACGAAGAGGGAAACCCTTTTGTTCTTTGTTATACATATAAAAGAAACTTGAATAAGGGGAAAACACCCTTCATTCAAATCTGAAAATGAAACCCTCAATTTTGTTGTTGTTGCTCGTGAAAATGGGGAAACAAATATGAAAATAATGGAGATTTGTTGCTGCTACTCATGGAAATAAAGAGAAAACAATTCTTGTGATTGTTGCTATTGCTTAAGGTTTTTGTTTTAGATCTAAATGAAGAGGATTTTTTAGCAAGGGGATTTGTTGGTGCTCTAATGTGTCTAGTAGGAAAATAACAAAGATTTGTTGATGCCTAGATATGTCTAGAAGGAGTTCAAAATCACTTTTGGATGTGATGACCACCATCTTGTGGGCTACAACAATCCTTCATAATAGATGATGTGTCTAGCAGGAGTCAAATCATTGTAAGTGGATTTGCAACTGGAAGATACACCACACATTTTTCAGCCATTATATTGACTTATTTTCTTACACCACTTTCCTTTTACCTTTTTGATTGAGTAAAAGAATTTGACCTCACTTTTTTTTTAATTTCTATTTTATCATGGTGTATTTTACGGAACATCCCAATCCTATGAAAAGTATCTTAGTAATCTTAAAGTACAAGGATCAACCTATTGAACGAGGGGTCAATCTTTGTGAAGGGAGGCAGTATATGGAAACTTTAGAGAGTCATAACCTACTTTAGATAATTCTATCTTTCTATCTAGAAGATTTAAAGGAAGGTTCATGAGTCACACTTCCTCACGAAAAGCTTGATTTTTAGAGTCTTCAACACATGACGATGTGTCGAATGAAAATCTAGAATCAACACGATGTCGTCAAATTATTGAAAATAAGAATGTTCGTTAGGTTTTTCGTTGAAGATATATGGAGAGTTCTACTACATCTTTCACTATTGAAAAATGGTTAGAGGTCATAATTGCTCCGAATGAGATGATACTATAGAGGATTCGCTTGTTCGATACTATGATGACTTCCCTATACACCTACGATCACAACAATGATATTATTCAAGCATTTTATGAAGCGTGGTGCCCTTCAACAAATACTTCCCATATTACATTTGGGGAAATGTCTATTTCTTTATGGTCATTTGGAGATTTTAAGATCTTTGCATTAAAGTGAGGTTTTATGGTGAAGTTCTCCCTTCTGCTAAGGAGTAAGTGGCATATTTTCTTGAGAAGATAAGGATTGCCCAAAAAGCTATAAATATCTTTCTGCTACTACTTATTACCACATTGCATCTCAATAATGTGATTGTTGGATTTCTGTATGGTTTAAGGGAAGTGTGAAGTATTCAAAACTTTATGCTCGAAAGATAAAGAAAACTTCTCATCCTCATTTGACCTACAATTTAGATGGGGATTGCATCAAATATTTCTATTGGTTTGAGGAAGAAATTGATTTATTTCATGAGTCAAATGTAGAAAATTTGTTTAGGGACAAGACATATTTGGTTGATTGTGTTTCTTTCTTGTTGACTATGTGTATTCATCCAACAAACAAGCTTCTCTTTGTCCATAGGTTTATAAAGTTGTCAGTCGTATGGTTGTAAGTTATAGTTTTAGCCTTGCTATTCCTGTTTTGACTAACATTTATAATGGATTATGCTAGATTCATAGAGTCTTTCCCTTCTACTGGGTATTTGAATGTTTGTTTTCCTCTACATTATGTTCATGTTTGGCTTCCTTATTATTTTAACAAGCATTAAAAAAAATTAGGAACTTGATGATGGTTGAGTTTTCTGGTGAAGGTGGGGCTAAGTATTTCAACTACCACGGAATAAATGTGTGCACAAGCTTTGGAACTGTTGAGGTACTTAGCCTTACTTTCATAAAAAAATTCGACTATTATCAAATACCTAACATTGTTGGAACTTTGTAAGACGTATTAAAATAATAAGAAAGTCAAACATGAACATAGGAGAAATGTTGTGATTGTGGCATAATATACTATAAATGTTGGTCAATATAAGAATGACAAGGGTGAAGGTATAACCTTCAACTATAAGACTAACAACTTTAAAAACCTTTAGACGAAGAGAAACTTGTTTGACAGAAAATACAAATAGGCATAGCCAACAAGAGAAAGATGAAACCAAATATGTTTTATCCTTAAATGCATCTTCTATATTTAACCCATGAAATAAATCAATTTCTTCCTCAAACCAATCATGACATTTGGTGGGAACCCCATTTGGCTGGAGGGTCAAACAAGGAGGAGAAGTTTTGTTTAACTTTCGAGCTTGATGCTTTGGATACTTTAAACTTCTTTTAGACCATACTTTAAAATTCTAAAAATCAAGCTTTTAATGAGAAACAATGCTTCACAGATCTCTCTTTAGACCATTGAGTTAAATAGATAGAAATATCTCAAATAGATTGTGATTCTTTAAGGGGATGTTTGGGGTGAGGACATGAGTTGAGATATGAACTCAACTCATTATTTGGGAAGCCAACTTTGTATGTCACTGATATTTTATACCATGTCCACCAACAGTGCACTCAGCCCTCATCACTAACGACCACCTCCAACAGCCAATTCCGACAACCACCTCCAACAGCCAACTTCGACTACCACCTTTGACAACCAACTCCGACAACCACCGAGTGCAGCCAACTTCGGCAACCTTCGATGACGACCACTCCACGAACTTCAACAACCATTATTTTAAATTATGACTATTACAAATTTGAGCTTTGTTGACACATGAGTTTGTTGTTTTGTTGGCAATCATGACATAAAAATGTTAATAAAACCTTAGTTTAAAGCTTAAAAATAACTATTAATTTAAAAATACATATAAAACAACAATAAATGTTTATATTTTAGTTTTTGCACAAAATTAATAGTAAAAACACCTTTGTTGACAAGAAAGTACCTAAGTTCTGTCAAAATGTTGAATTCCTAGTTTTTTGTTTAGTTTATAGTATTTTATGGTCATTTTTTTTATAGTAATTTAACATAAATAAAATCATTTTTATCATATAAGAAATCAAACAATTTGTATGTAAAAACACTTTTGAGAAAAAATTGTCAGACACATGAGTGTTTTTATTTTAAAAAGTTGTTATCAAAAGTGTGAAAAAAAAAAAAAAAACAAACAAACTTAACTTGAAATTTATGATCCAAAATAAAATTTAAACTTCATTTCCTAAACCTCATTTCCCAAAACTCCCTACAATATATGTGTGCTTAAAAAACAATAAAATAAAGTGCAATCTATAGTTTATTAAAATAAATATGTGTAAAATTATTGAATATAAAATTTTTCAAGCAAAAGTAATTATCATAAAAACAGATTTTTTACGTAAAAAAAAAAAAAAAACTGCACCTGATACCCTAACATATGAGCTCACTACCCAACCACCGAAATCTAAAACACAGACATATGAACTCCACAGACATCATATTTCAACTAAGCGCCACAAACAATCCTTTAAAATTTTCATATACCCCTCCCTTAACTAAGAATGCCCCAACCTTCAAACAGGGTTGATCTTTGTCCTTTAAGACAACGAACATACTTTCGTTGGATTACGATGTTTCGTAAAGTAGATCATGATGAAAAAGAACTTCAGTACAAGAAAAAAAAAAGTTAGGTCAAACTCATTTATTAAAGAAACAAAGGAAAGTGGTGTAAATAAATAAGTCAATGTAATGACTTAAATTATATAGTGAAAAATATATTTTTTTTTCCCTAAAGTTTTGTTTAGGTTGCATTTTAATTGTTGAGATTTCTAGGTCAACAATTTTATCCTTCCGTTTTGATTTTGGTACCATCATGTCTACTTTTTATTTAACAAAAAATTTCAAATATTTAATAATTAACATTAAAAATTTTTAATATATATATTATATTTTTTCTCCCTAGTCTTCCTCATCTTTCTCTCTCTCTCCTTCGAACTTTTTCCTCCCTTCTCCAACCTCATCCCTCTCATGGCTGCCATTGCCACCAATCGTTAGTCGTCGTCGAGTGAAAATTATTATTATTATCTATTTTCATTTTCTTTCCTTATTCTTCTTTTTCACTCTTCCTCTTTCCACACCTATGTTCAAATATGTTTTTTTTTTTTATTAAAAAAATTGAACCAAGGGGAAAACACCCTCCATCTAGATCAGAAAATGAAACCCTCAGTTTCATTGCTGCTACTCATGAAAATGAGGAAACAAATTTGAAAATAATAGAGATTTGCTGCTACTTTTGATGTTTCTAGAAGGAGTCAAATCACTGTAAGTTAACTTAGTGACCACCATATAAGAGACAATGATCATCAAAAATAGGCGACATTGAGATAATTATAAGTGGATTTTGTGACCACCCTACATCTTACGGCAATCACAAAAAAATAGGTGATATGTCTAGTTGAAGTCAAGTCATTGTAAGTTGATTTATTAATCATCCTACAGGCTACAATAATCATTTAAAATAAATTACGTGTCTAGTTAGAGTGAGGTCATTGTCAATGGATTTGATGACTACCCTAGCTATAGGCTACCACAATCACTCAAAATAGATGAAGTGCCTAGGAGTCGTCAAATAACCATAAGCGGATTTGGTGAGCAGAATCATCTAAATAAATGATGAGTCTAGCAGGATTAAGATCACTCAAAGTTGATTTTGTTACCACTCTATTTGCTACTCGAGTCATTCAATAAATTAGGTGTTTGGTTTAGGAGTGACACCAAGACTGGTTGTATGATTAAACAGGGGCAACATGACAATAAATCAAGAGCAACAGTCATTATAAGATATATTGAAGCAAAAAGGAAACAATGCAAAGACAATATTGACGAACATAAAATCTATGATGCAATACAAACAATTCATATATGCATATTTCAAACATTGCAAAAAATATCATGTGTAAAAAAAAAAAAAGAGTATTAAATATGTACTTACCTTTCAGATGGAGTGGAGATTCATTGTAAAATAAGTTAGATCTTTAAAGAAAAAGAAGGGGGGGGGTGCTTTAAAAGTGAAAAGAAAGAAAAATAGAAAGGCGAGGGGGGGAGTGCTTTAAAAGTGAAAAGAAAAAAAAATAGAAAGGCGAACGACGGTGAAAGAAAAATGGCAGCATGCTGATTTCATAGGTACAAAATTCAAAAGTTAGAAATTTAGTGAAAAATTGCACGAAATAATCCAAAAACTACAACAATGAAATGTAGTACAACATCAGTTTAACAGATAAAAAACTCCTAAATGATCGCTTATTAAACATTAAACGATCACTTATTAAATACTAAACGATTGTTTAAACGACTAAGCGATCATTTAGATTACTACGAGATCGCTTAGAGATCGTTTAAATTACTATGAGATCACTTAGAGTACTAAGTGATCGCTTAGTCCATACTCTATGATCGCTTATTTCAATATTATTTCAATATTATTTTAATATTAAATAATAAAATAATATTATTTTTCCCACTTGTCCCGATTTTTCTAAAAAACCGATACGAATCCCTATTCATATGATTAATATTTAAATCATATTTAAATATTATAATTAACTTTATTTGTACGTTTAATTCGTAATTAAACGTCGATATATCGTATATATATATGACTTTCATTCCTTAAGCCAAGATTTGAACGGTTCAAACTTATTCACCACATTATCTAAGATTTTAGTCCATTTATGAGCTAGTAGAGGGACCTAATGGACCTACAGATCATGAGCTCCAATGATTCGAGATTAACCGGCCAAACTGTTTAACCTAGTTAACCAACATTCGTTAACTAACGGGACACTCCACTAAAGCCCGTAGCTGCACTCTTCTCACTGTAGATATATTTGTGTCCATTTGATATAACTGTCATCGATAAGTCAATCCTTCACCGGTGGTTCATAAATTCAGCTAGGTCAAATACCGATTTACCTCTAAGTTACATCTTTTCTCCTTATGTACCATTGTCCTTCTAATGAACAATTGGTTTAGGATCTAATCACTAAATCCATTCCTTCTCGGGCCAGTGAGAGGATGGGGCCCCTTGTTCAAGTCCTGGGAACAACACTTAAGAGAACAACCTCTCTTCTATCCGTAAGTTAAGGAGGAGTGAATTCCGTTTTGCAAATTCTATGTTCCCAACTATCTATCCGGTCTTATCCCTGAAATGAGAGGAATGTTGAGCAGCGCTATTGAGCTTACTCTTACCTATGCAGAACAAGAGATCATTTTGAATAAACCGGGGTTCATAGATAGCTTAAGATTCAGATCAAGTTATCTAGGTCATCGATAAGTGAAATTAATCAGTGTTAGTCGTAAACAGTGTTAATTCGTAACAGTGATTATTTCAGGGTCAGTCTTACACAATCTCATTATGTAGAATACCCCCGCCCGTATTTATGACACTTTACAACATTTGTAACAATCATGAAGCGGGCCGTATTCAATAGTGTCTCCAGGAAGAGGTACCCAACCTGATCCATGTACTATAGACTATTGAGGCTACTTACTCGAACTTGATCCTATTTATGTCTCCACATAAAGTCCAAGTACTCATGATAGTAGCCAAGGGTTCGTAGTTTAATTGGATTTAGAGTTAATAAATAATTAATTCACTTGAATAACTTCATATGTACTAAAAATCACCTATTTACAAAAACTACGAGTTTTAGGACATACAACCCAACATCGATAAACATCTTCAGGTCGTCTATCTGCTTGCTTAAATGGTCGTGCTGCTCACGAACCATTGTCGTCATGTTGGCCAAGTCGTTACGAACCGCAGATATCTCCTTGCATAGCACCTCGTACGATCGTGAGTGCTTGTGCCTTCTGGAGGTGGGGTGCCTCTCCGAGGTTTCAGCGCACCTTTTCTCTCCCTTCTGACCACTAGACTGACCCGAAAGTGGGGTCGTTGTCTCCATAATTGGCTGCTTGACTTGTTCTTTTTGTGGCAGAGGTAGTTCAACTTGAATTTCTGTTGGCTGCTCGAGTTGGTCTTCTTCGTGAGAGGACTCGGGTTGGTCTGCCTCGGTGTCAACTGACGACTGATCTCTTGATGTAGGGTTGACCCATGGCATCAACTCAACCCCTCTTATTCTATCCTCCTTGTACCTCAGTTCATCTGCTAAAGGCACAAGTCTCGCTTGGACGATCGTCTGTAATGCAAACAACAAATCAATAAACGATCACCCAATAATAAAAATGTGAGTAAATGATCGCCTGGATTAGTGTAAACGATGCCTAGATAATCTAAGCGATTGCTTATATCATACCAAACAATCGCGTATATATACTAGGCGATCACATACACTATGCGATCTCTTATTATAAACTCATCGATCGTTTAGATAATCTACACAATCGTTGAGAGACATCTACGATTGTGTAGATGTATATCAGCGATCGTTTAGATCATCTAACGATTTGTACCTTTTTGGGTTGGAAGACATTCCTTTCCAACGACTTGTACGATGGAGGCGAGACATGTCCACCTCAGAATTCGTGGAATGACACTTTTGCTTGCTTTGGTAGCCACAAACTTGCTAGAAGTGGACAATATCTCGTATGCCCACACCTATAACAAACACAATATAAACGGATTAGGCTATGGATTACGCTAAATATAGAAGTATAATTGAAGTATAAAGTGGGCTAAATCGTACCTAGAATGCAAGCACATATCCTTTGATGCAGTAGTATGTGGTGTGCTTAGGGTTGTCTGCCTTCTTGATATCATGCGCCTCTTTCTTTCCGCGCATGATAGTCTTCACGCTATTTAATAACCAGTTGGAGAAGACAGATGACTAGTTGTAGTGGCAAAGACTTCAGAGTCTTTGACAATCCCAAAAGTCTTCATGTCGAATTGTGTCTTCTTGTCTTTGCCCATCATAACCGTCTCGATATACAGAGCGAGGGCTACCTTCACGACGTCTTGATCATTCGTAAATCTGATCTTCTCAAAGGCAACCTCAACATCTTTGACCAGCTTTTCCTTCTTATCATTCGAGTCCCTAAGTCAAAGGATGAGACGTCGTAGTTTCTCACCACATGTATCTCGTTCGATCGTTTCTTCAGTCGGCCATAGCCCGGTTATAAGATTGAAGTCTTCTTGGGTGAAGGTAACCTTCTTCCCTAGAATATTGAAGCTGATTGAGTCGGCGCTATCCTCTCTCACCTACTATAGCAAGAAGTGGTGGAATAGCTATCCATTGAACACCAGGTCCACGTCAAGCAGTGGACCAAATGAGGTTTTCCTAAACATTTCCATCTGATCAGTTGTCAGCTTGCTCTTGATCAGAGAGCTGGTTTTATGGACCATGCAGGAGATGGTGGCAAGGAAGTACTTATCTTCTGGTACGGTCATTATCAACCTACAACAATGAAATGTAGTACAACATCAGTTTAACAGATAAAAAACTCCTAAATGATCGCTTATTAAACATTAAACGATCACTTATTAAATACTAAACGATTGTTTAAACGACTAAGCGATCATTTAGATTACTACAAGATCGCTTAGAGATCGTTTAAATTACTATGAGATCACTTAGAGTACTAAGTGATCGCTTAGTCCATACTCTATGATCGCTTATTGAAATAAGCGATCGCTTTGTAATCTATGTGATATCGTAGTAATCTAAACAATCGCATAGTCATTTAAACGATCGCTTAGTCGTATAACCATCGATTATTCTAGGTTTAGCGATTGTTTCACCAAAGTTCAGCGATCGCTTGAACTATGCTAAGCGATCGTTAAGCCTGTTATGAGCGATCGTTAAATCTATGACGGGCGATCGTTAAACCTAGTATGGGTGATCGTAATGGGCGTACCTTTCAGATGAAGCAGAAGACAACGACTACGAAGAAGACGAAGATGAACCGTTCGGGGAAAGCGAAAGGTCGATAGAGAAAGTGAAAGTTTCAGAGAGAAAGCGGAAAGGTTGAGAGAGAAAGCGAAAGGTTCAGAGAGAAAGCAGAAAGGTTGAGAGAGAAAGCGATCGTTCAAATATCGTAAAAGTTTTCCAATGGGTGGGCGGCGATTTTTAAAGAAAAAATGAAAAGGCGTGTTTGGGCTGTTTTAATTTTGGGGGGTTAAATAGTTATTTCACGTGGCCAAAAGGTCACTGATGGTCAAGTTTTTGGGAGTAGGTCATCCATAGATAAGTTTTTATTTTTTGGGTTATTTTGTGCAATTTTCCAAATTTAGTCTATATATTATTTAAAAAGTTAGAATTTAGTCCCAATTAATGGATAGAATCTCATAAATAATCTATATGATTTATGCGAGATTAAGTGATCAATTAGAATTCGTTTAAAGAAGTTGATAAAAATATAGACAATTTAAAAATAATTTGTAAAAATAATTTGGATTACATCTCTTCAAAGAAGAAAATATAACCAAATTTGTTGAGAATTGCATCTCTTGTACATGATCTTAACATATTTGGGATCCGTTACATTTTTTATCAGAATGGTTTAAAATAAGATACTAATAGCTTTCAAAACCGTTGCCAAATAGTCCTTTCAAAATAACTTACTATTAAAAAAAATCTTATTTCACAAATTATTTCAAAACTATCCACGTTTTTACCAAACTTTTTTATGACCCCTAATTGAATAGTTAATCTGATATAAACCAAAGTGGTATTTTAATCTTTTTATTTTACAAAAGAAGCTGTCAATATATATGCATGCACTGTTTCAAAGAAAAAATTATGAATTTTGATACATTTATTATTATTGTTACTGTTACTGTTATGGTTTGACCTTTAAAGATAAAGGTAACCATAAAGATAACAGTAAATTTGACAAAATTCATAATTTTAAGTAAATGCAATCAAAAGCAATACAATGACATTTGCGATTGTGGCCAATTACGATTGATCTACCAGTAAAATTCCATTACGATTACCTCAATTTTCATTACGAATCGGTAAACATGCTATTAACAAAAGAAATTAAAATCAAGGAAAAAGAGATTAAAGAGAAAAATTGTTTGAGAACCTAAAAACTATTTGGTTAAATGATTTGTGGCTTGGTTTACATAACTCTCCTCAGTTTATAAAGGAAATAATTAGGCATAATTTTGATTTTAGTAAAAAAAATTGATCACAATAAAATATGGAAGACTACCATTCTTATTTGAAAAAATTTTGGCTNAAAAAAAAAAAAAAAAAAAAAAAAAAAAAAAAAAAAAAGAAAAAAAAATTTTGACTCACAATTTAAATTCTTGGCATTAAAAATAAAATATCCAATGTCATAATTTTGACTAAAATTAAAGATAATTGCATTAGATAACACTTTTAGAGATAATAATTAAATGTATAGCAATATTTTAAAAAAATACAAATATAGCAAAATCTATCAATGATAGATTTCTATCAGTTATAGACCATATTAATAATAAGTCTATCACTGATCGACTTTGAAAGCAAAATCTAAATTTTGCTATATTTGTAAATTTTTTTTTTGCATTGTGCTATCTGCAAATCCTTTGAATCTAATTGTTATATTTGTAACTACCCTTGAAATTAATTGGATATTGTTGGAGTAAAAATCATCCACAAGTATAGTGAATTATTTTGCACAAAATATCTGTACATCTTGAAGAAAATTATTTTGTATGAAAAAATAATATAAAATTATATTCATACCCGAACTAGCTAGAACAAAGCAAGAAGATTAATGAAATGAAAAATGCATTTTTTAGAATAAATGGGAAGAAACAGATTGTTTCTTAAAAAAAATAAGATTTTTTTTTTCCTTTTATGGAGTTCGTCTCTTAGAGACTCATTCACCTTTTTGTTTTATTTATTTTACATATGATTTAAAAAAAAAAAAAAAAGCTGTCACCCATATACATATGTACATATATATATTTTTAATTTTACCATTTTTTTAAAAAAAAAAATTCTCTAATTGATTTTACCCTTTTGTTTTAATTTATGTTATTGATTTGACCTCTTTTTCATTTTTACTTTTAAACTATCTTTTCATATTATTAAACTCTTGAAAGTTATTTTTATCGAGAAAATATTTTTTCAGTCCCTAGATTTTGAGTATAATTTCTATTTTGTTCATAGATTTCAAAATGTAACATTTCTAGTTCTTTAGTTTTGAATTTGGTTTCAATTTAGTATTAGGTTTCAAAATGCTACAATTTTACTCTTGAGATTTGAATTTTGTTTCAATTTGGTCTTTATATTTCAAAATTTACACTTTTGACATTGCTTTTCAAATACTCACTTTCAATCTTTGAAATTAATGTTCATTAATTAATTTGAAATAATTATATATGAAGTGAAATTTTAAATTTAATTTTAATAGCGATGAAAAATATAACTTAATTCATTTTAAATTACCTAATTTACATTATTACTAAATACAGAAATGAGTTATAATAAAAAATCAAAATTAATTAAAAGTGTAAATCTTCAAACTAGGGAACAAATTAAAACAAAATTTAAATCTGAAGGTATTGTTTCAACAAACAAAGAAACGGAAAAAAAAAAAAAAAATTCTAGAACCCAAAACCAAACTTAAAGAATAACTTCACCAATGAGAATAGAAATTTCTAGAACCAAAAGCAAAACTTAAGGAGGAATAATTGCACTGATGAGAATAATTTTTAAATTTTTTAAACTAAATATTCACTTTCCATCTATCTTTAGTAGTAATGTCTATTAGTTAATTTAAAATTAATTAAGTTATACTTTTCATCAACATTAAAATTAAAATTAAAATTTCGTTTCATATATAATTATTTTAAATTAATTAATAGGCATTAATTCTAAAATTGAGAGTCGGTATTTAGTGAAGAAATTAAGGTAAACAATGTAAAATTTGAAACACAAAGACCAAATTTTCAAGAAATTTAAATCTCAAGGGGTAAAATTGTAATATTAGGAAATCAACTAAATTGAAACCAATTCAAAACTAAAAAACTAAAAATGTAATATTTTGAAACTTAAAAACAAAATATAAATTAAACCCAAAATTTAGGGATAGAAAATATATATATTTTTGTCATAATAAATACTAGGAAAATGTAGTTTAGAAGAAAGAAGAAAAAGAGGTAAATCAATCATAGAAATTAAAATAATAATAATAAAATCAATAAGAGAAATTTAAAAAGTTTTCAAAAAAATGGCTGATGAAAGTTCCAAACATCAAACAACTAATAGAAAAAATTATAAAAAAAGAAGGTGAGTCCAGCTCTTGGACTGTAAAAGGACAAAAAATTAACGTGATTTTTCTAAATTTTTTAACAAGTTGTTAGAAAATCAATCAGATCTAGATGTATTGCGTTGTGTCGCGGAGACCACTGCCTTGAAAGCAATTTCGATACGATCATGGTGCGAATCTGCTCCCCAAGGTTAACACAACAACCACCTAGAGACGTGCACTCGTCAGATGGAAGGTTGGAATCAACAATGAGAGAAAGCACAGAATCACGGTGGAAGAAAAAATTGAAAGGATGGATATTTTTGATAATCCAATTGACTACCCCACATGTGTAGGGAAGGCCCTTTACTCCCACTCTCTCCACTTTTATAGGTCCTTAGAAGTGCTCATATATATATACCCTCCCACCACTCCTTAATTTTCTAATGTGGAACAAAAGAAAAGAGAAACTCCTCATGTGGCTTTTGGGCTTTGCGCCTAAGGTGATGTGGGTTATTCCAATAATCCCTCACAAATAACCTACAAGTATCGAAAGAGAAAAGTAATAGAAAGATGGAAGAGATTCTGAGCAAAGGAATGACGGTAAACTTAAGCATCAATATCTTATGATTTGAATTGATGCATAGTGAAGTGGGGCAACAATTGCATTCACAAAAGTGAGTTTCCTCTTGAACTTTTGTAAATTCTGGTTGAGACCCCCATAGCACATTTCAATCCTTGTGATTTCTCTCTTGATTCTGTTATATGCATAAAATTTTGTTTGGGCTATTCACATAAAATCTTTGGTCATCGTGAAAGCTCTAGAAAGAGACCATCAACTGTTTCATAGAAGGCAGCCCACACCTTCACTTTTACGTTAGATGCTTTATCAAGTCTATCGTAATAGACCACTCAAGACTAAGCTATGAAGACTTTATAAATTATCCATCAACTTTATCACAATAGACCACCCAAATAAAGAGTTATGGATTACTTTCAAATTATCCATCAAGCCTATCACAATAGACCACCCAGAATAAAAGGTTATGGATCACATTAAGCGTTTGAGTCCCATACTTGTTGAAGATTTTAGGATTACTCTCCTTGTTAGGCCTTTCGTAAGAGGGTCTACCAAATTCCTCTCGTACCTCACATATTCCGAGGAGATGATTCCCTCCTTCAACCGTTGTTTCACAACTCCATGTCTCAAATGCATATGCCTCTTTTTTCCATTATACACACTGTTCTTGGCAATACCTATGGCAGCTTGTGAACCACAATGCAGAGATACTGGTACAAAAACCCCCCTACAGTGGCACGTCTCCTAGAAGACTTCTTAGCCATTCTACTTCTTGTCCAGCAAGCTCCATGCTATAAACTCTGACTCCGTACTTCATCGTTATCTATTACCCAATTAGCATCACAATATCCTTCTAACACTGTAGGAAAATTGTTGAAATGCAGACAGAAGTCCATTGTACCTCTAAGGTACCTTAGTAGGTGAAAAAGTGTTGTCGAGTGATTTTTATAGGATTATGTGTATATCTACACAATCTACTCACAGCATATACAATATCAAGTCTAGTATAGTTCATAAAAAACATAACACTGCCAATAATTTTTGCATATTCAAATTGAGACACTTTCACCCTTATTCTTTTTAAGACTCATACTAAGATCATAGGGTGTTCTCATACGTGTAACATCAAAACTGTCAAATCTCTTTAGCAATTTTTCAATATAGTGTGATTGACCTAGAGAAAACCCACTTTTAGTTTTCCTTGTTTTAACACCAAGTATTACATCAACCTCACCTAAATCTTTCATTTCAAATTGTGAGTATAGGAATGACTTAGTGTCGTTGATTATATTTATGTTTGTACCAAATATCAACATATCATCAATATACAAACAGATAATCACACAATCAACTCCAAACAGCTTTGAGTAAACACATGTAAAATCAGAGCAGTTCACTTTAAAATCATTGTTTACTAAGATGTTATTAAATTATTCATACCATTATTTGGGAGCTTGTTTTAGACCATAAAGAGATTTTGCGAGTTTATAGACCTTATTTTCTTGACCAGTAACAACAAACCCTTCAGGTTGTTTCACATATAATTCCTCTTCTAAGTTCCCATTGAGGAATGTTGTCTTTACATCCATGTGATGTATTAGAAGGCCACATATCGCTAAATACGCTATGAATGCTCTAATAGTGGCTATTTTAGTCACAAAATCGATTAGATCTATATGTATTGTGTTGTGCTGTGGAGACAACTGCCTTGAAAGCAATTTCGGCATGACCATGGTGCGAATCGTTCTTGTTGGTTGCTCCCAAGGTTAACACAACACTCGTCGGATGGAGGGCTGGAACCAAAAATGAGAGAAAGCTCATATTCAGAATAGAAGAAAAAAATTGAAATGATGGAAATTTTCAATAATCCGATTGGCTAACCCTTCTGGTTTTTTAAGAAAAAGAACGAGGAGGAGGAGAGAAACTGTAACAAAAATTAAGGCTCCAATAGTTAAAAATTAAATTAAAAAGAAATAAAACTATTTCTTTTTTTGGCTGAGCCCGCTTGCTCGTCGGACGAATGGTGACGTGTGTGGGAAAGACTATTTACTCCCACTCTCTCCACTTTTACAAGTCCCTAGAAGTGCTCATATATATATATACTCTCTCACCACTCCTTAATTTTCCAATGTGAGACAAAAGAAAGGAAACTCCCCATGTGGCTTTTGGGTCTTGGGCCTAAGGTGATGTGGGTTATTTTCAAGAATAATGTAGTTTTTGAAAATAATGACAAAAATAGGGTGTGTAGAAAACAAAGTTAAAAAAATAAGGTGGTTTAAGAAAGTATTGACAAAAACAGGATGGAAAAATTGTGTACCGAGTGCACGAGTTCCCTTAAAACTAATCAGCTGCCCAATTAGCTGCCTGACTAACCGACACATGCTCACCTAACCCATGGACCCAATCCATAAGTTAAGGGTAAAATCGTGGACTGGGTCCATGAGTTCCTTTTTTTTTTTCCTCCCTTAAATGAAAAATTTATTTCTTACTTGTGTTTTTTTGTTCTTGTTCATGTATTGCATTAGTTTCATTTATTCTTAATCTTTCAAAATGTAATATAATTTCATTAATTCATTTACTTGAAGATAAAAGTTCATAGAATACAAAAAGTTTGAATTACAAGCCAATCATGTGCCACATGGTGGTCTTCTTCGCGTACGTTGCTCACGACGAGGTACATGCTCTTCAAAATGTCGCTAATGGTGAATTACATCGTCATCCTGTTAGGTGATAACAAACGAAAATTTATCATGCACATAATGTTGAGATTTGTGCCCTGAAGCCTCGTAATTGATTGGTTAATTAGTTTAATTATTAATTATGAAATATTAATTTATCCATTAATGAAAAAAATCCAAGGTTATTGGATGAAGTTTTGAGCATGTATATAGTTGATGTACAGGTGGATCATATTCAAGAAATAACCGAAAGGTCTATAGTATATGGATAAGGTTGGGTGCCTTATCTTGTTGAAACTATGGATACGACCCACTTTATAATAGTTACAAATGGTTTTGTAACGACCCGACTATTACATCCTAATCAGACCATTACTCAATGCATGCAAATTTCAAGAAAAGACACAACGCTGAGTAGTAAGAAAGAAACAATGCTACTCATGGAAATTTCTGTTTTATTTAACCCAAGAAAGCAATGAATAACCATATAGAAAGAATTTTGGTTCGGGGTACCCCTAATAAAATCAATAAAATTCCGTGAACAGGAAAACCAAATACAAAATAAAAGACAAGCCTCAAAACAAAATTTGACAAAAGCTCATAAAAAAATGCAGTGCTAGGCGGAAGCTACTACGGGTCCCGTGAAGCCATCAAGGATTCCTCTTGTCATTCGCCAGCACGTTCTTTCCCTTACCTGAAAAAAAAAATAAGATGAAAGGATGAGCAATTATATTACTCAGTAAGTGACCCCACTACCGGAGCCGGACTAGGCACCCGAGTCCTTTAAGTGCATCTATCATAAGACAGGCATATCTAACATACTTTTATAGGGAACTGGTTATACTCGCCCTACAGTTGGTTTTGGATGTCCACAAACCTCTGGAGCCCCGAAGGAACTCTTACCTCTGGTGATCCCGAAGGACCACAACCTCTAGTGAATCCCGAAGGACCACAACCTCTGGTGAACCAGAAGGAACACAACCTCTAGTGACCCTGAAGGACCACAACCTCTGGTGAACCCGAAGGAACACATCCTCTAGTGACCCCGAAGGACCACAACCTCTAGTGAACATCCAACCGACGTAGGGGAGTTACCACTACCCATCTTACATGCTCAAACAAATCCGCACTCCTTCCATTCCATAAATTCATACATTAACAGTATTGTTCATAAACACTTCATAGTACAAACATATGTATTATCATTCACATAAATCCTTTAGACATGGGAATTTCATACAAGCATGCTATCTCACATGGAGCTTAGAAATTTTACTCATCATGGCAACTAAACATATGGCGATTTCACATACATCCTTTAAACATGGGAATTTCATACAAGCATGCTATCTCACATGGGGCTTAGAAATTTTACTCATCATGGCAACTAAACATATGGCGGGAAGGCGGTTCAGGTAGTAAGACCACTTACATTGAGACTAGGTGCAAATAGCTAACCAAGCAGCCAATTCTCACAAAATGCTTGAGTTAAAACCCCAAAGTGCAACTAAGCCACAATCTTCTTCCATACTTCAAACAATGAGTCCAACCACAATGGACCCTTAAACCCGCTTGGACAGCTTGTTTCTGATTCCAAAATCCATGGAAGCCTGAATCTAAAATCCAACCTCAATGAGTAACAACAATTAAAACAAATTCACGAAATTACGAGATAATCAACAATACTTACCCAAACAGTCCTGACCTAACCAAGTCTTGAAATCCTAGCGTAACTCACGAAAAGGGATAATGCCAGAGAGAGCAGCTGGGCAACAACTTGCAAACCCATTAACATCCAAGATTGGCTTAAGTATATATATATATATATATATATTTCTTTAAATTCTCTTTCCTTTTCCTTTTCCAGAACCCTAAATATATATATTTAAATTTCCATTTTCCTTTGTCTTTTCCTTTTCCTTTTCCCAAAACAAAACACAACTTATTTAATATAATATTCCTCAACCCATCAAATCAAATCTTTTCCAACCACCACTTAATAATTTATTTAACCAAAATATCTTCTAACAAATCAATTCTCCAACTTAAATTCAATTCTAACTTATTCTCATATTTTCTTAAATTAATCAAGTTCTTAAATCTCACCCAATTTCTAATTTAAATCCAACTTTTAAATCTCTCCCAATAATTTCAATTTTCCACTAATTGAATCAAATCCAAATCTTTTTATCACGATTACTTTAAATTGAATTATTTTCTCAACATAATCCAATTAAAGCTTCAAAATTCAAACAACTAACCAAATAATTCAAGAAAATAAATTTTTTAAAAAAAACAAATTACTTGAAAATTTGGGATGTCACAGGTTTGATCCCAATCGTTCATCTATAGACATGTGAGTGGGGATATCCTATCCAAAGAGTTTGTATAAGACTGGACCGCGAAATATTTAATCTCTCTTTGTAATCTGTTAATTGATGAGATTAATATTTCATAGGATGATCATGTGTGACTCAATCTTAATCCTGAGTGACTTATGAACTCNTATATATATATATATATATATATTTCTTTAAATTCTCTTTCCTTTTCCTTTTCCAGAACCCTAAATATATATATTTAAATTTCCATTTTCCTTTGTCTTTTCCTTTTCCTTTTCCCAAAACAAAACACAACTTATTTAATATAATATTCCTCAACCCATCAAATCAAATCTTTTCCAACCACCACTTAATAATTTATTTAACCAAAATATCTTCTAACAAATCAATTCTCCAACTTAAATTCAATTCTAACTTATTCTCATATTTTCTTAAATTAATCAAGTTCTTAAATCTCACCCAATTTCTAATTTAAATCCAACTTTTAAATCTCTCCCAATAATTTCAATTTTCCACTAATTGAATCAAATCCAAATCTTTTTATCACGATTACTTTAAATTGAATTATTTTCTCAACATAATCCAATTAAAGCTTCAAAATTCAAACAACTAACCAAATAATTCAAGAAAATAAATTTTTTAAAAAAAACAAATTACTTGAAAATTTGGGATGTCAAGGTTTGATCCCAATCGTTCATCTATAGACATGTGAGTGGGGATATCCTATCCAAAGAGTTTGTATAAGACTGGACCGCGAAATATTTAATCTCTCTTTGTAAGTCTGTTAATTGATGAGATTAATATTTCATAGGATGATCATGTGTGACTCAATCTTAATCCTGAGTGACTTATGAACTCCTGTTTGTGAGGTCAGTCCTTTGATTTGCATGGCTGAGAGTGGCCTGAGTTGCTGACTCAATAAGCCTACCATTTTGGAGATTTGACTAAATGGGGAGCTAGGAATATAATTTTACAAGATGGAATTCACTCCTTCCCAAATAAGGTAAGTAGATGAGTAGTTTCCTTAAGTGCTAATTTCGGGTCTTGAACAAGGGCCCCACCCTCTCATTAACCCGACAGGGACTTAGTTTATGGTTGGATCATAAACAAATTGTTCATTAGAAAAATCAGTGGTACTTAAGGATAAGAGGTAATTACAAGGGTAGAATAGACATTTGACCTAGCTGTAATTATGAACAACTCGTGAAAGATCAACTTGTTTATACTGATTATATCCATGAACACAACTTATCCTACAGTGCATAAGAGTTCAACTATGGGTCTATAGTGGTTTGCCTTATAGTTAATGAACGAAGGTTAATTAATTAAAGAGTTTAATTAATTAATCTTGGATCATTAGAGTTTATAATCTATAAGTTCATAAGGTCCCCTTGCTAACTCACCACAGACCAACAAGGATCAACTATGTTGAAAGAAAATTTTTGAAATGCTCAAATTTATGAGGAATAATATTAATTGTATTGGAAACAATTAATTACATGATTTATTATAAAGTTATAATTTGAATCTTATTCAAATTATAACTTTATAATATGGAGAATTAATTTATTTGAATATGATTCAAATAATTAATTATTTATTTGGATAAAATTCATATAAATAAATAGAGAGAGAATTGATTAATTAATTTGAATTGGATTCAAATAATTAATTATTGAATTTGGATGAGATTCAAATTAAAGATTCTGCAGAAAATAAATATTTAAATAAGATTTAAATATTTTTTACCATTAATATGAGATATTATTTGGATAAATATCTATTAATATTGGATATTATTAAATATTTAAATTAAAATCTCTACCAAGGGGTTATTCTAATGGGGTTAAGAGTAACCCATAGAGTTCTATAAATAGGGCCTTTGGAGCCCTCATAGAACACACCTCTCTAGAAGAATAATCTCTACAATTACTCTAAAACTCTCCATCTAGAAATTCTCCCAATTTTTTTAGAAAAGTTCTAAAAAAATTCTTATTCTCATTCCCTCTATTCTTTCAAGAAATGGTTCCTATAAACCGAATCCTTGCCAGAGTCACAGTAAGGAAATCTCTTGGGAAAAGAAGACTATAAGGAGAATACTATCAGTTCAAGGAGAAGATTGAAATTATTGATTGGCAAAGATATGTTGTTTAACCTTCTTTATTTTTATTTTTTAATTTTTTCATGAAATCAAAGAACGTGATCACACACTTTTGTTAGGATTCAATTCCCTTCACATAATACTTCTGTTGATGACTAGAACTCAATGTGATGTTTGCTTTTACTCCTAATGATTGACTAGGAGAAGTTGGAATTGGATCATGTAATATGTGAGGTTCCTAGTCATCGCGCTGCTCTGGAATAGCTTCGCCATGTTGTCATTGTCGTCTACGGCGAATACATCTTCAGTCAGTGCTAGCAACATTGAGTCTCCGTGTATGTTGAATGATATTTTCCATATTTACCATGTTTTGGTCACACATTGAACTCAACTCTTGTAAATTGTGTCGTGCTGAATAATAGTGTTCGTCGTGGAGAAAATTATTCTGTATGAGGAAAAAAATATAAATATAAAATAATATTCATATCATATAATTGAAAAACACTAGATGATAAAATTCTTACCATGCAATAATAGTAAGCATCATCAGATGTGATAAATCTTCTTGTGATTGAGTCGTACCAGGACAAGTAGTCATCTAACATAGTTGACCATGTATTATTTCTCCTTGTACGCAATGATCATGACGTGCACGCCACAAGGATATATATTCTGCATGAATTTGAAGCCAATTTTGGTCGTGTTTACCTCTTAAATCAATCTGTTATAGTTATGGGAGTGTATAACACAACATCGGTACCGTTTGCCGCAGACTGAATTGTCTCAACACTTGATCTGGTTGATACCACTCTACAATATGAAAGCATATAAGTGGGCTAACCATTAACCAAATGTCTTGTCTATCATGACAATAAACGGGTAATAACGACATAATATCTAGTGTATATGACGTCGAATTGATTTGAAATTTTGTACAAGAATAATTAGAACCCAAATAATATGTATATGGAACATATATATTCTTACCTGATTCTGCATCGATCGGTCAAATAATAGTTGGTATACCAACAACATGTTTGCTGATTGTTCAGATGTAGCTAAGACAATACTCCATCTATCACATGGATATAAATCAATTAAAATATTTTATTACTTGGATTGACAAGAGAATAAATATATATAAAAAATAATACCTAGCACAAAGTGGACATCACATAAAGTGATTTAGAGGACTTGTGGTGCTAGAATGTTAAATCTATCATAAGCTCATACTTGAACCGTAATGTCCTAAGTGTAATTGTGCATTCTCCACCAGGCATATTGAACGTGTAGGACTTTGGTCTTCATCGCTCTACTAGAGCAGTAATGAGGTGTCAATCTAATTGTATAATCCAGTCTGTGTAACTCCAATAAAACCAGCTTGTTGTAGGTAAGACATTATACGTGGATCACACGACATAGTATGTTGAGAAACTGCCTCTCTTCTCCGGCAACCCAATACTAATTGTAGACGAATTATCCCATATCGTTTGTGTTTGATGAGTATTTTGTAGATATAATTGTACATGATTAGATGGATAAGGATCCATAATCAACATTGGTAAAATAAACCAAATCAATGTTAATAACAAAGTATATATTACATTACAATGTTAATGATAAAGTATATTACATTAAAAGGTTCATAACAAAGTATATGACATTAAAAAGTTTATAACAAAGTTTATAACAAACTATATTACATTAAAAAGTTCCTAACAAAGTATATTACATTAAGAAGTTTATAACAAAGTTTTGGGTCTACCATGCTTTCTTAGTAAGTTCGCATTAGGATGAACTTCCATAAATGTTAATTTTGGCCAATAGTCAACGTGCTAGATTCAATGGAAGCAGCCTTCGTAGCATAATTTTAAGTGGGACAATTTATCGCATTCATCAATAAGAGGCAAGTATGTTGAAGGCATGTAATTACAAATTGCAATTACATGAGAGCGTGGAATCTTGAACGACTGCCACTTGTTACAAGAACAAGTCCCCTCTTTTAAGCTCACAACTTTTGTGTTTTGGCCTTTATAGGGAGAAACCATAATGACGCAAATTTGAACTTCAAAACTTTGTGTTTCCCTGTTGATTGACGTCATTGTATGTGCAGATGCTCGTTTTTTTCAACCTTCTAAACTTTCTTCTGGCATATTCTATGTAGATGTCCCCATGATTGAGTGCTTCACTTATTTCTTGTCCGTTCAAAATATAGGAATGTGCGGTAGAATGTTAGCCTAACCATTGACATAATCGGTAACATTCTAACTCCTTTGAAAACTCTATTCATACATTTAGCTCCATTGATTGTCATCCATCCATAGCGATACTCATTATCATGTGATCCAAATCTATATCAGAAAAATATTCAAAGACACTCAAGGTTCAATTTCTTTAACTCTTTCATGCTTCTGATGAACTTGCACTTTTGGTGTTAATTTCCAGCCTTAAATACCAAATCTTTCAGTTGCTTTGATTTGTATTTTATATTGAAATTACTAGCAACATGATGCAAACAATAATGATGGTATGCTTTAGGTTCAGACCAACCAATTTTCCTATTATTAATTGTTGCAATAATGTCTCTGTGTCTATCAGAAATTAAGCAAATCTCTTTTCGTTCGGTAACATACTCGCGCAGTGCCCATAGAAACCATGACCAACTAGCTGTGTTTTTGTCGGGTTTTATGTCCTAAAACTCTCAATTTGTAAACTGAACATATTCGCAATAAAATTGTTATCAAGGTTTATTCAGTAAAGGTGTTATTGAATATGTGAATTGTATTTATTAAATCCAATAAACTACGAACCCATGACTATAGTTTGAATACTTAGACTTTATGTATAGACATAAAAGTGGATCAAGTTTAGTAATAGCCAAAACGGTTATAATATAGGGATAAGGCTGGATACCTTATCTTGGGGACACTATGCATGCGACCCATTTTGTATTTGATAGAAACAAAATGATCCTATATCATTCATGTAGAGACATGAGAGTGAAGGCATCCTATGCAAAGAGTTTGCAAAAGGCCAATCTATGAAATAATCACTTTTACATTATAACACTGTTTAGTGTTAGAATTGATTATTTCAACATGATGACCTAGGTAACTCGATCTTAATCCTGAGCTAACTATGAACTCTTGTTTATTTGGGGTTATCCTTTAATCTGCACGGTGAGAGCGGCTCGAGGTCACTGACTCAATAAGCCTTCTATTTAAGGATAAGACCAGGTAGATAGTTAGGGGCACAGTCTTGCGAGATGGAATTCACTTCTACCTAATTCTAGGTTAGTAAAGAAGTTCTTCCTGACTCCAGGTCTTGAACAAGGGGTCCCACCCTCTCGCTAGTTCGAGAGGGACTTGGTTTGGTGGTTGGACCACAAACCAATTGTTCATTAGAGGATCAGTAGGACATAAGAAATGAGATGTAATTACAAGGGTAAAACGAATTNTCTTGAACAAGGGGTCCCACCCTCTCGCTAGTTCGAGAGGGACTTGGTTTGGTGGTTGGACCACAAACCAATTGTTCATTAGAGGATCAGTAGGACATAAGAAATGAGATGTAATTACAAGGGTAAAATGAATAGAAGTAAAGTTTTACGAATTTAGGATTAATCCATTTAGTGTGTTGAAAGAATTTAAAATCGTTCAAATTCGTTTAAGTAAGTTTTACGGTTTGTTCGTTTTAATTGTGAATTAAACGAATTTAGAGAGTTAGAAATATTTAAATGTGATTTAAATATTTTTCGGGTAAATAGAGATTCATCAAATTTGAAATTGCTGGGAAAAATGAAAAAATTATTAATTTAATATAATTAATTATTATTTAAACTAATTTAATATTAATTTAATATTATATAAAATTAATTAGTGGAATTAATTTGAAAATTGGAAAATTGTTTTAATAGAAATTAAATTTGAATTTGAGAAATTCATTTTTAATTTCCTTGGATTTTCCCATTAATGGATGGTTGAGTAGGAGGTGTTTACCCCTCAATCCATCTTCTTCCACCTTCAAATTCACCATCTTAATCATCATGTTTGGTGTCAATATGCATGTAAAATGGTTTTACATGATTTCTTCTTTATATAGAAGAAAGAAACATTAAAAATGGGTTGATGGTGTTAGTAAATTTTGCTGAAAATTCCAACTTGCTCAAAGTTCTCCAAATACCCATTTCTTCACAAATTTGCTCCAAAATTCATCACAATTTGGATCCCACAATCCGTTCTGAGGTTAGAGGATAACAAGGAAGATTGTTGTAGTGGTCCACGAAGTGTTTGTGATAAACAACTTGAAGGAATTTGATTCAATTTTGAGCTACAACAAGTAAGTTTCATTGCCTCTGTTTTTTTGGTTTCAGAACAAACATGCTTCAAAATTAATGTAATTAGAGTGTTTTAGATCCTAATTGCTTATGCATTCATGTTTCCAACTCTTTTAGTTTTCTCATTCAACAATAGCAAAAGTAAGAGGAAATGTACGCCCTTTGAGTCAATAGATAGTACGGTCAACAATTTCCATTTATACTTGCCGTAAAGATAAGTTCCGTCTATCTGAATCAATGGCCTACAGTCTTACTAGGAACATCAGACGAAAGAAAATGCCAATCTAGTCGTGTTCCAGGATTTGTAGTGCACAACAGCACTCAACCAATACGGAAGCTTTGAGTATGATTTCTCCCAATCGCCAAATATTGCAATCAAAGCCTTTCTCTTTGCTTGCCACACATGTCTATTATTGATATTCTCTCTGTATTGCTTCTTGTAGTAAGGCCACAAGCACACTAGGAATAGCTATAACTATATTTTGAACTTCAATACTTATGAAATTAGAAACAAGTTGTGAACGATTTTGTGACAATTTTTAGTACAAACTCGAATGATTCTCTCCAAGTTTAGTAATTTCAAACATTCGATGAGTTTTGCGCCGATAAGCATGCAACCTCTGCTCACAACCTTCCATCCACTGTTTGCATTACACATACCAAATGTTTTGGTTTGGTTCTACCACGAAAATTTGATAGTATTCAGTCACACAATATTTTTTTATTGTCATTTATAGATCTTCTTTGGTGTCAAATAACATTCTTTTTTGTATTATACTAGAGTTATCTACGCATCTTCCCCTTTCCTCCAATGTTAATTTTTGTTCACAAACTGAATTAGTAATTTCTCATTCTATACGTGTAAATATCTCTGACGGAACCAATTCATTGTCATTTTCTATATTTCCTTCTTTTCCAAACAATCCATCACGTTCTACATCAATGTCACTATCCCCACAATTTCCAACTGTAAAGGTTAAGAAAATATTGGTCCAAAAACATTCGTCTAAGTTACTACTTTTTAAAGATTAGTCCAAATTTTCAGGAAAAAAACAAAAGCTTACAGCCCAATCTAACATCAGTCCAATTACAATATAGGGTAAATTTCAAGAATAATACTCGTAGACTAGGTCCATGAGTTTACTACCCAAAAATTGTCAATAGTTTCTCCCACCACATTTTTGTTAATAAATGTTTCCAAACATTATTCTTTAAAAAAATTCCTACAACAATAAACTGTAAATAACAATAAAAACTAATGATCAAGCTAGATCCTCCAAATTTTAAACAAAATAAACTATTTGTTAAAAACAAATTCTAGATCCACAAGTCCATTCATCCATACAAAACAAAACATAAAATCTCATTCATCCATACAAAACAAAACATAAAATCTATGGATATTCATAATATAATTGGTGTATATTTATCATATAATAGGAAAAAAATGTGTATACATACTTATGGCAGCAAACGGTGGACAGCTGGGGCAGATAGTGGCAGACGACAGATAGAAGATGGCGGGCGGCGACTGGTGGGAGAGTTAAAGGAAGAAAGAAAAGAGTAGAGGGAGGGCAGTGGGGTGGGGCGGAAGGGGGAGGGGAAGAAATAGGGGGGAAGTCGTGTACGGGGTCCACGAGTAAAGTTATAATGGACTCGGTCCACAATTTTGGTTAGCAAAGCAGTCTAGCGTGCAGAGTCAGGGTCAGTGTCAGTAATTCAGCGATGCAGCATGGCAGGAGAATTGTGGACCCCATCCATGAAGTTACCCTAAATCGTGGACAAGTCCACAATTAAGCATACTCGTGAACTGAGTGCACGATTTTACAGCCCTATTTTTTACATTATTTTCTCACACCCTATTTTTGTTAATATATATTAAACAAAACATTATTTTTAAAAACAATCCTCTATTTCTTCAAATTTATTTTTAAAAGTGATTTTTCAATCTCATTAATCCAAAAGCAAGTGGGAATATATATCCATTTGAGTAAATAGATAAGGTTGTCAACAATTTCTCTTTATACTTGCCATAAAGATGAGTTAGATCTATTTGAATTGATGGCCTACAATATTTAAAATATTCTATTATTGGAGGACCAAATGACTTGAAAACATGACCAAAAATAGTCTTACCTAACACATTGGACATAATAAAATGCTAACCCACTTGTGTATGCAATGTACAACACCACTCAACCAATATGGCAGCTCGACATATGATTTCACCGAATTACTAAAAATTTTAACAAACGATTTCTCTTCATTTTCCACACACATCTATAATTGACATTATATCCATATTTGTTTTAATTGTTTCTTGAAGAACTGCCACAAGAACAGTAGGATCAACTCGAACAATATTTTGAATTTTAGTAGTCATAAAGTTAGAATTAAGTTGTGAGTGATCTTGTGTCAATTTTGAGTACAAACACAAGTGTTCTCCTTCAAGTTTAGTATTTAAATAGCCCATGGGTTTTGTGGCACAAGCATGCAACCTCTAACCGCAACCCTACTTCCACTATTTCTTTTCGCATGCCAAATATCTTGGTTCGATTCTACCACAAAAATATGATTGTATTGTGTTACACAATACTTTTTTCGACCATATTTAGATCCCCGGTGTCAAATAACATCCCATTTTGTATTAGACTTGAGTGTTCTACATATCTTCCCCCTTCCTTCAATGTCGATCCTTCTTCACAAATTGAAATAGTAATTTCCCGATCTATTGGTGTGAATATCTCTAAAGGTACCAACTCATTTTCATTTTGTGTATTTGACTTATCTCTAAATAATTCATCAATTTCTACCTCAATATTACTGTCTCACCATTTCCAGATTCAAGAATGACTAAATCTTCAAGACAACGATATATTTAGCTAACTTGTTTACAAACTATCCAAAATTAAGAATATAGTAAATTAATTTATAATTTTGTATTTGCACTAGTTTACTTAACAACCCAAGATTAGTCCAAATTCAAAAAGAAAATCCAACTACCAACCCAAGATCAGTCCAAATAACAATCTAAAATTAGTCCAAATTTCAACATTAGTTTAGATGGAGTGACTAGACAAATGGCCATAACAAAATGGTGTTTTAGGAAAATGGTCAAATGAGTTTTTATTGGTGAAAATGGCTAAACGGCTAATTCTAATACTACTTAAAATTTAATAATAGACAAAAGTACCCTTGCTACCAAGTCCCTAAGATTATGGTGTATTTCAAAAGAAAAATCTAACAACCTAAAACAATATCTAATAAACTCAACCACCCAAAATCTCATAAATTTGAAATTTGATTATACATTTATTATGAAGAAAAAAAAAACGTATTTAAATCAAATAACATATTAAAACTACCTTTAGTTATAGAAAATAATATCATACAAACTAAAATAACTTAGAGCTACAAAAATTTGGAAAAAAAAGCATAATTAAAAATTATGGTTGAAAACTAGGAAAGTTATAATTAATAACTCAAAATTTAGACATGAAATAAGCAAATACATGGTATTCAAAATAGCTATCAAATGAAGTCTATTGAGCCCCACAAGTACCTTTTGCTCATACTTAAAGTTTAGTTGGAATGTAACATGCAAATACCTTGTAATATCTAGAATCTTTTCATATTTTGTCACACCCCTTGTACTAAATATAACCCCACACACATACCTTGACTGAATCATGCAAATGCAAATACTATGTACTAAAAAACCATCAATTGAAATTCACACATACTTTGTACTAAAAACCTAAAGTCTAGACCAAAATCTAAACAACTTTTTCTCTTCTCGACTTCCAAGGTGCCTACTCTGCAGGGTAGATTCACCACCACCAAATATACTCCTCCTTCACAACCTCTCATGTTGCTTACACTACTACAACTCTTCCACAGAATTATAACAATTATTTTCAAATTTTCAATTCATCTTTCATTCAAATCGTCATCGATTTAGAAACCCCTCAAATTATTATGGAAAAATACCACGAACCAATCTATAAACACTAATAAAAAAAAAAAAAAATACAATACATACCTTAAGTTTGAATACATTTTGAGGATGTCAATCCAATGACTAAATGATTAAGCAATGCCACTTCCATAAACAATTGTAGAACCAATCTTGAAAAGTTATGATAGAATCGACTATAATCTTTTTAAAAAAGCAAAAATAATATACGTAATTTAGAGAATATATTACGTCAATGTCACCTAGATAAAGGTAGAAGCCTTTTTTAGAAGAAAAAAACAACACAAAATTTTTTATTTGGGTTTAAACCATCCCTAATATTTAAAAAGAGAAAATAACTGACCAAATCCCTACAAAATCTCTTAACAAATTTAAATGCTACAAAAAAGTTACCTAAATTTGTAGGAAAAAATATTACCCTCCTTATTTTATTATTTGAAGCCACAGAGAAATTAAGTATATGGATGGGACCCTCCACATAGTGTAACGGACATAAATCAAAAAATTTAAAAATTGGTCATTTATCCAATTAAAAGTCTTCTTTTGGCCATTATAATTTCTCAGTTTAGATTTCCAAGAAAAGTCCAAAAATCAATCCAAAATTTTCCCTTCAATCAAAGGCCCAAAATTTGTCAAAAAAAAAAAAAAAAAAAAATTTCCAAACACCAATCNAAAAAAAAAAAAAAAAAAAAAACATTCTAGATCTATAAATATTTAATTTGCATTATGAATATTGTAAAAAAAAGACATAAAACCTTTAGAAATCACCAGCGATGCGTCCAAAATAAGGGCAGTTAGCAGCGGGGTGGTGGTAATCAAGCGGCAACAATGATTGGACGGAAGAAAATAGACAGAAAGATGGTGCCACATGAAGAACAAATTTGGGGTTGGGGGCTGTTTCTGGGGACCACACGAACTTGTGGACTTGGCTTAAGTATGTACCAAATATACGACTCCCCTTACCGTACACGTGTACCTAGTATACGATTCCTATCAAGAAATGAGGCGCCGATGTATAACCTATATCATGGACTCAGTACACAATTTCTCAACCCCATTTTCGTCAATACTTTCTCCTTCATCCTATTTTTTTCAAAAAAAAAAAATTTATATGTTAAATCCAACAAATGACCAAACAATATGCTATTATCAATATCTATATCCACATCTATATATATATATATATATATATATATATATATATATATATATATATATTTGCCAAAAACAATATCTTTTGTAAGTTTTATCTTTTTCAATAAATTTGGGAGAGCCTTCCAAGTCCAACCTCACAAAAATCCTAAATTATTGTTGCTTCAGAAAGAACTTTTTTCCTTCTTCCTTTTTGTTTTCTCAAACCTTTCGAACTTTTACAAACACAAAATAATTATTGGAAATATTAACTCCAAAGATTTCCTTGGATATTTCACCAAAAATTACATAGAAGACCCCACTTAACAAACATTTTTCTCTTTCCAATGTGTTTAGAAAGAAAGAGAAATAAAATTGTTTCCCTGAGAAACATTACTTCGTAAAAGAATCCAAGATGGATAGATGCTACTCATTTTCTCTTTGGCTTTTTCCCTTTCTAAGAATAACAATTTTAGAAACCTTATGATATTGCAATAAACTCCCTCTTCTCTCTCTCTCCTTTTTTCTTTCCATCAGATCCTTTTCCATGTGAAACCTTCATCATTGTATTTTGCTCCTTTCTTACTTTTAACATTCTTCTCTCTCTTTTCTCTTGTTTCTATCAACAATATATATATTATATCAACCATCTACATCAAATATATACTCCATCATTGGGTTTAAAGTAATGCTTTATTTCCTTCACTTTGTTTCAATTTCAATTTTTTTTAATATTTTAACTATCTTCTTGTCATTGTTCGATTGTTGCCGTTCTTACTATGTGCTTTTCTTTTGGAGTGAGAGGATTTAAATTTTAAGAAGTGAATAATGTCATGAATCAATTAAACTTTGTTAATCATGTCAATATGTTTGCATGTTATTATTGAAGAGCATACTTTAAATTTAGCATGACATGCATATTATTAGTAGATATATAATAGATACATGACATTTTGTTTTATTAATTTGGAAGTCTTGCAAATTGTATTTAAGATTATATGCTTTGAAGCTTTATGCCTTAGCTTTGATTAAAAAGTAGAAAGAGAGTTCACCCTAATCATATAATAGAGTGTCACCAATTATTTATGTAGGAGTACACATTAGATTTCAATCTGTAACATTTTTAGAGTATACCTATAGATTATTGTATTGTTAGATTCTTATTATAATCTTCACTAATGGTTAATGCGTTTGGTATTCCAAGAATAAAGATAATAATAAAACTTTTACTAAGATAGTGACTAAAAAATTATGCTAGTACTAAAAATAATATAATTTATCTTAACTATTATTAAAAGCTATATAAAAAGGTCACTATTAATGTTATCACTTATTTTTAAACAACTATTAATTAATTTATATCTAAGTTTCAAGATACCCCTTTCTTATTCTAAAAAGAAAAAGTTGTTCTTTAATGAGTATTAAATTTAGTTAGTAAAGTATTGAAAATTTTTAACAAAATATTTAAATGATTTCATTTACATGGAGTTATGTAATATAGTGATTTGAAAATATTCAAAATAACTCAAAATCGAAGTATGAGGTAAGATGTTTCTTTGAATGTGAGCCAAAAAAAAATAGTCCCAAGACTTTGAAACTTTTCATATTTAGCTAAGATTTTAGCACTATTCAATTGACTTACAATGTCCCATAAAAAAATTAGCTTTAGTAATACTTGAAGGAAGAAGACACATACTCGCAAAGAAAATAAAAGAGGTTCACTACATGACAGTTAAAAAGGGAATTTTGATGGCAGACCAATTAAAATGTAATTGGAAGCAAGAATTCAAATGAAAGTAGCAAAACTCACCAAAATTAGCTTCAACAATACTCCAATCTATATATCATGTATCAATGTGAAGAGAGAGAAATAAAGAAACAAATATTAAAAAAATGATCAAAGTTTTAAATCTATTTTTTCATTCAACGCATAGTTCAATGGATAAATGTAATAATTACTAAATTACTATTTTTATGGTTTGATCTTTTACTTTTGAATTATTCTACTCAAAATAAATAAAGTTTTGAATTTATTTTACCAATTCGAGCATATAGCTTAGTAGATAAAAAGATAAATTACCATTTCAAAAGTCGATAATCGATCCCCTAATCTTGAACTATCAAACTAAAAAAAAAATTTGTATCTATTTTATTGATCCGATCATAGCTTATAAAAGTACCACTTATTATTCTGAAGATTGATTGTTAAAGTAAATTAGGGTTTATTCCTAATTAGTATTTTTTTCTTTTATGTATTTTTCCTTTCTTGGTTTCTTTTTTTAGTTGCATCTGTTGAAGTCTATTTATTTGCTTTTGTAATGTATTATAATAACAACTGATTATTTTAATAATATACAAATTACAACATGGTATTAGAGCCATAAGTTTAGGGTCTTATACTTTCTGATCTCTACCTCTGTCGACCTTTCAACCTCTGTTTTTAAGTTTACATTAGTGGGTCTCTGCTCTGTTTTCATAATTGAGTTTGTGGATCTCAATTCCATTTTCAAATCGGTTATTCATGGATTTTGTTTCAAATCTCTATGTAGATCATTGTTTCCAAGCTAAAAAATCTTCGTGGGTCTCTATTTCCAACCCAAAAGTTCTTCGTGTGGGTTCTATTTTAGATCTTCCATGAGGATCTTTGTTTCCAACAAAAAAGTTTTTTCGTGATCTTTATTTCCAACTCAGATCTGTTGTAGTTTGATTTAGAAGTTTTCTTCAGTTTCTGTCATTTGCTACCTTGAATTTTATTCTTTGCCCAGTCAGTTAACAAACTCAAGTTGATCAATACTCTACCACCTTGAGTTTGAGGGAGAGTGTTAAAGTAAATTAGGGTTTATTCTTAATTAGTATTTTTCCTTTCTTGGTTTCTATCTTTAGTTGGGCCTCTTGGAATCTATTTATTTGTCTTTGTAATGTATTCTAATAACTAGTAATCATTCAATAATATATACAAATTTCACATTGATGATTTTATCTCCACTAACAATGGTGGAACTCAACAGATTATAAACAAATTTAAGTTTTAAACATATTTTGAATGCATTTTTCTTTCTTTCTTACCCAACTTTCCCTTTTGGAATCTAAAAGAAGATTGATTCTATGAATCTATAGTATGAAATGGGGTGAAAATGGGGTCAAATATGCATTCCTTCCTCTCCAATCCTGTCCCATTCCTTGTAAAGATGCAGAGACAAGATATCCTAGAAAAAATATCTCTTATACCTTTTAGTCTTTCAAATTAAATATTAGTCCATATTATAAGGTTTGAATGTTACTTTCATCGCAGTAATTTTAGTTTTGGTTTATTTTGTTTTTTATATTCTTAAATAGTTTATTTTAGTATTTTTTAACTTTACTTCATTTTAATCTTTGTACTTTTCAAATGTTCACTTTAATTTGTTTTTTACATAACTTTTAAAAGGTGACCATTTTGGTCC